>JAPMOB010218002.1:0-24120 GCA_029875015.1 Lepomis gibbosus | reverse complement strand
CCCATAGAGAATCTATGGGGCATTGCCAAGAGAAAGATGAAAGACATGAGACCGAACAAAGCAGAAGAGCCGAAGGCCGCCATTGAAGCATCCTGGTCTTCAATAAAACCTCAGCAGTGCCACAGGCTGATAGCATCCATGCCACGCCGCATTGAGGCAGTAATTCATGCAAAAGGGGCCCAAACCAAGTACTGAGTAAATATGCATTATTATACTTTTCAGAGGGCTGACATTTCTGTATTTATTTTTTTTTTATTGATTTCATGTAATATTGTAATTTTCTGAGATTTTGAATTTGGGGTTTTCATAAGCCGTACGTTAATCATCAAAATTATATCAAATAAAGGCTTGAAATATCTCACTTTGCATGCAATGAGTCTATATAATATTAGTTTCACCTGTTAAGTTGAATTACTGAAATAAATGAACTTTTGCACGATATTCTAATTTTTTCTAAAAGTTTCACCTGTACATCTTGCCCTGCTTTTGACAATCATACTCGCTCTGGCTCTCTCACACAGTGATAAATATTTTAGCCGCCTGCTCCAAACACCATGAAAATAATTCTGCTTGTATGATCAATTTTTTTTGAAATTCTGAATTTATATTAAATATGAATTTATTTCTATATTTCAGGGCAATAGTTTGGAAACTGAAATATTTTCCCAATTCTCCGTTTCCTCCATACTAAGAAGGAACTCTGAACAAGAAAAAGTCAAAGTATATTTAAACATGACTCTAAAGCCAGGCTAGTGGCTCTGTGAGGCTGTACTAAATAAGCTAAATGAAATGAATTAACTAAATGACTGCAAGCTAAAAAAAAGCCTGTTGATCACCAAAGTGATCACTTTTTCTAATTAATTCTGATGGCGCCCGAATGGCTATATTCTGCACTAAATTTAATGGTAATCCATCCAGTAGTTGTTCAGATATTTCACTCAACCACAATATGAACCTCACTGTGACACTAGAGGAAATGTTGCAGGAGCACCAAATTGAGTAGGATTCATCATCTGTGCAGAGTGAACCACGGATATCTGTACAACATTTAATGTAAATCCATCCGATAGTTGAGATACTTCAGTCTGGACTAAAATGGTGACAAACCGGCAGACTGGCATTGTCATTCATACGCCCATGCTGCTAGCATGACTAAAAACAGGCTCTAACAATAGGAAGGCACATTAAATGCTACATGTCATCACCCAAACAAGATGACTTAATTGTGGAAGACAAAACTGTGGTCACCAACATTATAACACTGACTGAGCAGCTCTGCAGTGACTTCTGGTTAATATTTTATTTTAATCAGCATACAGAGAAATAAGAAAAGGACAACGCAGCCGTGTCGTTAGCATGGTTTGGGATGCGGACAGTAGCCATTACTGCCAATCAGTGGCTGATGCCATCCGGATATTTATTAAGCTTTCAGTGTGTGGACAGACAAGAACACGAGAGGGTTAAAATAAATGATGCCTTAAAATCATAAAAGTCAAAATGTGTGTCTGAGTGTAATCATACTATTTTGTCTAACAAAAATATTCAGGAGCAAATACGAAACAGTTGCACAATAAAATGGATACAGGAAACCAAGACTACCAAGGAGGGTTTTTTTTAGCGAACCTCATTTGCCCAAGGTTGACTAGTCGGTGCATCGTCTATTAAGTAGCTTAATAGTTACTCTAAAGACATGCCTCTAATTTCATTATGTCACACTGTGGACAAGAACTTCCAAGTTCTATTAATTAGGTTATGCAAGTGCCACATGTCATGTTGTTCTGAACTAGTGTGACATCATCTGAGTCACCAAAATAAACAGGAAAACAAATCAATAAGTTTGGTTCAACCTCAGCTGTGACCTACTTGTCTGCTCTGACCCATCATTGCTCCCAAACCTGCTTTCAGAATGCCTCAGTGTTAAATACTGTAAGTTTGAGAAAAGGGATGTTCCTGCTTTCATAATGCTGACTGGAGAACAAGCCTGGATACTGACTTATTGCTTAAGTTAAGTAATACACATAGGATGTACGATATGATGATATAACCAATGAGATGTATTGACAAATAATACGATTGTGATATGATTCAGGCTTAGTGGGAATGCATTGCAATTTTTATTTTCACTGAAAAAAAATTATTAAAATTATGATAATGTGAGATGTTTCCTTACATCCACAGAGAACAAGATTAGTAGTCATAGAAATCTCTGCAGCACTACAGGAATTCATCATGATGCTGTTTTATCACACACTTTATCAAAAAATTGCAGCTTCTGCGATCGGGATATTGCACTTGGTCATACTGCGATTTGGATAATATTTTGATTAATTGTACAGCCCTACCGCAGGACTACATAAATTATTCCTTTGTCAGGTTTTACTATTGTTGTGGAAAATGAAATGTAAAATTGATCTTAACTCAAAAGGGACAATGCAACCCTTGAAGTGACAGAAGGTTAAGACTAAACAGCTTTACAACACCCTTGGGGTGTCTTGAAATAGTTTGTCAGAAACTGGATTTTGTTGAGTAAAATGATAGCTAAGAAGAGCCACGGCTGAGAAGAGCCATAAACACCCCTCTTTATGACCTTGTTTTCATTGCAGAATTGCCGGGTGGGGATGCGGATTAGTAAACGGACTGAATGCAGCCTCTGATGTGTCGAGTCTCTTTTTGGAGGCTGACCAGAGAGCGTTTCTTTTTTCATCAGCTATACTGTTTATGTCGTTTTAAAGTTATCAAGAACCTTGATTTCACAGGTATTTCATTCGCTGGATTATTTGTTCCTGTGTGTTCACTTACTCTGCCAGAAAATATTGTAAATTATTCATAATGATTTTGCAATATTAGATTACATACATAGTGACAATGGGTTTAATCCATTTCGCCCACACCTAACTACAGATGTCTTAACCCTGCACTTAGTGAGCATCTCACGAAGAATAAACCCTTACTGTACTTCTGCAGCTCCAACACGATGGCCTGTTTGAGGCTGTGGAAGTTGATGTTCAATCAAGCATTAGGATTAAAATTCATGACTCGTCACAAATGCATTAAAACTAGGAGGAGTACAGATTTTGGTGAATAAACCAAAAAGAAAACATGTGCAGAGAAATCCTTGTGAAAAGGAACATTTGAGAGAACACAGCCCACTCCTGTTAGTCAGGTTTGTTGGCTTGAATGCTTGCCAACAAACCAAAATAGGAAACCTTCACATTTCACTAACCACAATGAATGATAAATACATCATATGCTAATTATATCTGACTACCAGTCAAGTTATACGATTTACCTGTCATACAAACTTGCCAAACACCAAATCATGCTGCTGGACTTTTAACGTTACTCGTGACCGGTGATAATTTTCACATAAGCGTCTATTTCAATGTTCCTTTGTAGCAGCATGTCGTTATTAAACAAATACAGCTACAGCAAATGCACTGTTTGAGACACCGGACCTTTAGCAAAGCTTGACCAGGGTTAACCCTCTTAAGTCCTAAACGCCGGCCAATATCTTACAGCTGCAGCAAGCTCGATTGTCTAACCGCGAGACACTTGCTATACCTGAAGATTTGCTTGACATTAAAGTGGTAAGAAGTTGAACCATCACTAGCAGCTTTCCGACCGAAGATGACGGGACTGGGGTTCACCCAGTACCAAGCAGCGTGTCGGGGGAGCGCTGGCCTGCAAAGTCAGCTAGCCAACGTTAGCTAGCCGAACTGGCCTGTCTCTTCACCGCCACGCAGTGAAATCCCACCAGTGACCGTGTTTCTACCTTTACACAGCAGCGACTGGTCAATGCGACTCAAAACACATGCTGACACCAACCTGCCACACTTAAATTACCTGTACTGCGGACCGGCACCATGTGTGAAGCCGAAATAATTGCTTGCAGCCATCTTGGCATCTCCAGTACAGTAAAGTGGAGGCAGACAGCAGTGAAACACTAAACTCTGGACGTCAAGATAGTTCACCGCCTCTACTGCAGCCAATTGCTTCTTTGCTACACCGGAACTGCGTAGGACAAAACATATTTTTACTTACACACACACACACACACACACACACACACACACACACACACACACACACACACACACACACACACAGAGTCTCATTTCAGTTGCTTTAGAGAATCATTTTTATAGCATAAATCGAATTTTATATTTTGCTCTTGTTATTCATGTCACTGTGTTACGCATGCGCACCAACATTTTTACAATTATTTTAGAGAAGGAAGCTTTTTTGCTTCACAGTGAGACCTTTTCATATACAGTCTATGAGTGAGTTTGGAGTATTACACTGAAAAACAAAGACCTTAAAAAGAAAGACAGAGGAGAAATGAGGAAGAAGAAAGGAGGATGATAATTCTTTGTTATTGTTATCACTCGAATAAACTTTATTCATATAATTAATTTGATAGCAATATTATATTAGTTCATAAAATAAGCATGTTTTGCAAAAACAAATTAAAGGGCACTGAGAAATTGCTTAAATCCTCTTTTTCTACTGTCTAAGACGAAGACGGAAATGGAAAGAAATGAGTCCTCTCGCTTTGCCTGCGATGAATCTGCTGAATGTCGCGTGTGTCTGTCAGTCACCGATGATAGCGACACAATCTAATGTAAACCCAAATACCAGACAGACCAGAAATTAAATAAACTACAGAATATCATAGTCAGGTCCTCTGTCAGTGTGATATTAAACTACCCGGAAATAATCATCCTCTAAATAGCTAATACGGTTTTTAAAAAAACAAAAACGACCTTGGGTTGTATGACATCACATCAGGAGCGGCACAGAATTGAGGTTAGAGGAGAAAATGTGTTATAAATCTAAAGATAAGTACAAATATTACATGAAACACTAACCTACATATATTTCTTTACTGTGGCGTGTTGGGTTAATAGAAAAAGGCCTGTTAGTTTGAGTACACAGAGTCAATATTTGCATACAGGGAATCTGGACAGGGGTGATATGATTGGTTGGGTGCAAGTGAAGTAAGGTGCTGAATAATTAATATGTGTGGGGAGAGTTGGGGTATACTGGGAGACAGAGGGAGGGGAGAAGCTAAGGATGGAGAGAGAAATGCTGTTGTCAGGGAACAGCAGCCACATCGAGGACCAGTGAAAATAACAGCAGGATTATCTAATGGACAAAGAGACTGGTGCTTAATTTCCACAAGTTGCTTTAGGGATAAAACCAGCTGCCTCCTTGGAGAGATTTGGATACAGAGGAAACTCAAACATTGATATTTGGGAGTGGAAAAACATACTCCAGAGGTATTTGGAGCTACAAGCAGAGAAAAGAAGGGAATAGCAAGAGAGAGAGATAGAGGTCATGATGCCAGAGCAGATGCATTCTGATTAAAGGAATTTTGTGTCTTGGTGGTGTGGATGAGGAGCTGAGAGGCAGGCTGTCGGCTCGCTCTTCACGGCCAGTCTTTCCCCAACAAAGGTGGCCAGAGGCGGAGGAGGAGTGGGGGGTGGGAGTGGGGTCCAGCACAGAGGTGCCCCCTGTTTACAGACACCTGCTGCTGGCTAGCGGCTGACATTGAGGACACTGTATGACTGTGTTTGTGCATGAGCGAGTGTGTGTGCATGTGAATGAGTGAAAGACAGGGAGCGTGAGAGGAGAAATATCAGCCTGACCCCGGCTATTCTGTTGGTGTGGAGGATAAGGACTTGAACCTTGAATCTTTGCATCTGTGACTGAGAAGGAGGGAGGACACTCAGACACGGACCAGCGAGAGGCTTTGAGGGGATCTCACACCGCTCATGTGAGTATAGTCACTGACTTAACCTTGCATTTCTATTCTGCTCGCTGCACAAAGCAGTAGCCGTAGACTGATTGCATGCACATTAGATTGTCCACCAACACATGAAATCCATTTAGGGTTTTCTCCATTTGGGATGACCTAGACAGGTTACAGAGCCATTTTACTCTGTTGTGGAAACATGCTGCATGTTGCACGGTGATTCATTGTGTAGAAATCCTTTTTTATTTTTATTTTTTACAATACTGATATTTTCAAGCAGAATGAGTGAACATGGAGAGCGCAATGCCAGTACAGAAACAAGATCTATATGCAATAGGTTACATCTTAAATTAAAGGTCAGTGTCTTCACACAGCATTTTGTTGAAACATTAAATTGTTATAAGTATATTTTCACTTACAAATACAATACTGTCACAATTTTCCCATAGGTCAAAATTTCCCAGCCTGCTTTCCACTCAACATTTTGACTCTACTACTTTCTTTTTCGGCGTGTTGTCACATTCAATGTGTGTGTGGGTTGTGTTTGTGGATTAGACTTCACGGTGCAATCTCTAATTGCTCAAGTGCAATGAAACGCCTTTAAAAATGAATTATTTCCTCTATGTGAAGCTCAACCATGAGCATGACTGTCAAAACCACTCCCTTCCAGATTCTCACAAGTATTTTTGTTGTGCTGTAGTCACTTAACACACTCTGAACTGCACTGATGCTTCCCAGACGATCACTTATGGTGCACCACTTTGTATTGAGTCTGTTTCTAAGTATAACCTCCAGCACAGACCTGGGAATCCTCTGTCACTCAGCCCGTTCAGACTTTGTGGATTGTATGCTTGAATGGAGAACTACAAAGAGAACAGGACTCTAGATCCAATTAAATATCCACAATGCTCCTCTCATTCAGGACAAATCTGTGCTATTGTTATTATTTTGTCGCTATTGGGTTGTGATAATGCATCTAGATTTAGCATTAAATCCTGTAATTTAGAAGAGTGGAGTGCATCCTAATGCCACCACTGATCATGTAGTCAGCGAGTATTCACTGTGATGTAGGCATTCATCAGTGCGTAAAAATCTTTAAACTCTTGAGTACAAACAAAGTATCAGTACAACTGGTGACACAAAGTATCAGTGTGAGTAGAGATCAAACAGGCAGCAGTCATCAGTGTTGCATTATTAAGGGGTGGTGAGGGAGGATTAGGTCGGCATGTCGCCCTCCTCATTGGCCTCTTGAATTCCACCTAGGAAGAAATTCATACGTAATATTTGACTCAGAATATGGGCTCAGTCACAAGCCTCTCACATGTGCTTCTCTGGGAAGGGGGGGGGCTAAAAAACATGTGATAAAAAGTGGTAACAGGCCCCAAACTGTAATGAAAAATTATTTGGATAAAATCAGATCCTGCACTGCAGCCATGAAGCTGTCTAGTTAGTACACTCTTATTTTGTGATAGTTTTTCCTCTGTTATTGTGAATGCTGTTCATTGATAAACATTTCTCTTCCCACCTCCAGGCCCCTGCTTTCCTCTCTGAGGAATGGGCACCACAGAGGCAACTCTACGAATGGAGAACATGGAAGTGAAAGACGAGTGGCAGGATGAAGACTTCCCTAGGTGAAATTCTTTGACCTTACTGGCCATCATCTTTTAAACTGTCCTGTAAAATATGGCCAATTGGTTTATGTTGAAAGCTGATGACTATAGACAGCTGAGCAAAAAAGCTCTCCTCATGTGTCCTCATGAGTGTGCTTATATGTGTGGGCTTTTGTGGATGTTGATAAATATGCAGCACATTTTAGCCTATGGATGAATTGCTCAATATTTAGAAATAATTTTGCAGCTAACTATTAATTATGGGCCAGCTGCACCATGTCACTTCTAGGACAGTTTAGTCTGGGTCAATGAAGAAGCTGTGCTATTTATGTTAATTTGTAATTTTATTAATTAATTTTACCTTTTTTTTAAAAAAATTCTTAAAGCATACTTATATCTTACTTGTGTCCTACTTTCTAAGCATCAGCAGAGATATTAATGTAGCCTACTGTTGTATCTGAAGGGATTTATTAATTACTATGCTTATATGAACTTATTTGTATGGAGAGATTTGACCAGTGTGTCATTTAACTTCATGTTGGCTTTTTGATAAGATAGCTGTTTCATGATTTACCACAGAAGGAGAAGAAACAGAGAAAAAGGATAAAAGAAGGAAAAACAAAAGTTTGTTTAAATGTACTACAAAGATTTAATGGCTTTAAAAAAAGTATAGGAATTTGATGTTCAGGGGATGAGATGCAGAGCTTGACGGGCAGAAAAAGAGTGTGATAACAGTAAGTACTAGGCTTCCTCCTCCTCCTTCTCCTCCTCCTCCTCCTCCTCCTCCTCCTCCCTCCTCCGCCAGATTGGAAGGCAGAAAGCCAGGGAGCAGGTGCAGCTCTGTCTGTAAATGCTCTCAGGCTACGTCATGTGACGCAACGGCAGTCACCGATCAACAACACAGCATCGCCAGGAAAATGGTGGCAGATTTTGATTAAAGACAGACAGAGACGGAGGAATAACCAGCAGCAAATGGATTATTAAATAACCCCCTGAGAGATGCTTGGCTCTAGCCTGCCTGTTATCATCTGAGAAGACAGGGAATGAGTAAGCAAACCAAATATAAAAGTGTGTGAATCGGCTCTGACAAAGGCAGCCCCGTGCTATTTCCAGAAGGTAAGCATCACTGGTTCAGTTCAGTTCAGACAATGCAGCCATAAACGGGGACAAAAGAGATAATCTTGCTTTTGTGAAAGGAGGAAATAAATCCATAAATCTGGTACATTTTATAGAAAGGGCTCCATTTCTGACAAAGGAAGCGTTGGACTTGTAATCACTGCAGAGGTCCCCAGGGAATAGGGTTGTCTGTTTCTCTGGGCTAAGGCCAGTGTTGTTGGCTCAGGAGTAGCACACACTGTCACATGCTATCCTCTTCTAGATGGGAGGATGAAGCAGTTGGCGTTCACAGGACTGCAGCTAAGACCCTCTGAACAGCACTGCGCTGTACCTCTCTGCATCTCTTGTGTTTTAATCATTTACTTGTACCACCCTGTTTCCAGTTATTTGGCTGCACGGGGGTCGTGTTGAGATGCAAAATCTATCCTAATGTGCATACTTCTGCTTACTCTCACGCAAACACACATTCTACCCAAACACACACAAATATAGGACCTCCTGTCTGCTCCTGCGACTGTGCAGGTTGTCAGCAGTAAATAACAGGCAGCGTGAGGGGAAAGAGACATGCACCTCTTTGTCTTTAAGCAGACACACACTTTTTTCGCTCTTCTCTCTCTCTTCCACTCATTCCACGTCTCTTATTCTTCCCCCTTTTCTCCTACCCTCACGTCCTACCTGGCAGCTCTGTAGTCTTCATCTCTCCCCAGAGACAACTTAATTACCATCTCTTTTCTCTTCTGTTTGCTCCTTTTTTAGTGCTTAATCAGATCATTGATAACACCCACGCCTTGACTGGTCCATTGAACACCATCCTAATCCTAGTGGTACATTTAATTGTTTTATTGTGTACTTTATACCAGTGCAATATAGCGAACATAGAACAGAAAAAATGTGAAAAAGTCGCAGAGACATGATTGTTCTGCTGGACCTCAGTCATGACTTGCTTTGTTTTACATATTAGACTCAACAGGCACAGTGCTGGTTGCTTAATTGTTTATGTTTCCCTTCAGACCACTACCAGAGTACGGAGACATGGATGCCTCTTGTGGTCTCACAGACGACAGAACCTGTAAGTAACACTGAGTGGGAGGGTGATTGGTCGATAACGGAAAGATAATAACATCCCCTGCTTTATGACATTAATTACGCTTCATGATTTGTCTCTCCTTTCTTGCTGTAGCTCCCCCTAACTCCTTGAATGTGAGCCCACCTGGAGGAGGCGGTGGGGTGTCCTCGTCCCACCGTAAACGCCGAACACTGGTTGCCCCGGAGATGAACCTTTCACTGGACCAAAGTGAGGGTTCTCTGCTGTCAGATGACTTCCTTGATACACCAGACGACCTGGACATCAATGTTGATGACATCGATACGCCTGACGAGACAGACTCACTGGAGTTCATCACCAATGGCAACGAGCTGGAGTGGGAAGGTAAGATAAAATAAGATAAGATATTCCTTTATAAAATAGGAAATTCAAGGTGGCACAGGAATGTAAAGTAAGAGGAACAAAATATAATATAATAAGTACTGTAGAATCAGTTCAGTATTCTATGTAGACGAGTTAATAAATACACACTATATATATTCAAATATAATAATAACAGAATTAACAATAACAATTATGTACTGTAAAAATACAGTCAAATAGAATCAAAATAGAGTCCATCACTGTTTAAAAAAGCACATGCATGACTGTTTATGAATGTCCCTTTCATTTTCCCTAAACCATAACACTGACCTTTCAAAACTAGCCGTAAGATTATATTTTCAGTTTAATCTGAATCCTAATTGTAATTCAAATGAATCTTGATGTAACATGTTTTGTAATATCAATAAGCCTACATACTGAAACTTGCAGAATCAGTAACATATTTTTAATCACTCAAAACCTTTTACCTTTTTATTTTATTGTTATTAATTATTAATTTTTATTTTTCCAGTTTATCCTAATTTTTATTTTATTTTATTATTACTATATTTTATTTTCTGTACTTTCATTTAAAACCTAATTTAACTTTTTTAACCACTTTTTAACAATTTTTTATGTACATTACTAATTTGAAAGGTTACTGTATATATATTTTTCTTATTATATTTATATATGCTAACCCCTCGCACAGCCAATGCCCTTGCTTTTAGGTGCAAACTGTCTTCGCAAATGTATCCACAACTGAGGAGTTACATTATCTTCAATCTAAGCCTGATTCAAAATCAAAGTAAATGAATGTTAATCTTAATCTTAAAACAGTAATACCAAAGGTACTGTAGTTTTGCTAAAACAAAATATTCTATACAAAATTGTGTTAGTATACAAAATATACTAATTCTAATTAAAGTCCTCAACCTAAACCTTGCTTAAAAGGAGCTCACATACAGACAATATATTGTACATATTTCAGTGAGGAATTAAGAGCGAAGTTTGGCTCTCTGTCTGTGCAGATGACACGCCTGTGGCCTCAGCTAAAGCAGGTCCCAGTGACAGTTCAGGAGAAGCAGACGGGGATGGGAATGCCAACAATGGACGCCTCTGGAGGACGGTGATCATTGGAGAACAGGAGCATCGTATTGACATGCAGGTCATCAGACCCTACCTCCGGGTGATCACGCATGGAGGTCAGTGAAAGGACAGAAACTTATCTGATAACTTATAAGGGCTTGGAAGAGAGATTTTAAGTTGATAAAATATTATAATAACACCAATGTTCATGTAAAAGACATATTGTGCTGTTTTAAGTAGCATGCCTTCTGAAACCCATGTTGTCATCTTTAACTATTAACTGTGACTCTCTCTCTCATCAGGTTATTATGGCGAGGGCCTTAATGCCATCATCGTTTTCTCTGCCTGTTACCTGCCGGACAGCAGCTGTCCAGACTACCACTACATCATGGAAAACCTCTTCCTGTGAGTCTGCCATGGCTGACTTTTAATTTGTTTTAAGTAGGCTACATACTTTAATGCTGTACATGGACAGTGAAAGTGTGTACCTGACACAGGGCCCCGTAAGTCAGAAGAAGCCTAACTGTAGTTATCAAGTCACAGCGCTTGGTAAAATGTACACATGTGTTGATCATGTTTTTTTTGTCTGTGACCAATGTCCTGTAACAAAGCAACAAAGCGCCTTCCCTATTCCTCCAGGTATGTGGTGAGCAGTTTGGAGATGCTTGTGGCTGAAGATTATCTGATCATCTACATGAACGGAGCCACTCCTCGGAGTAAGATGCCTGGGATCAGCTGGCTCAAGAAATGTTACCAAATGATTGACAGAAGGTAGGAAAGGAGAAACATACTGACTGACACGATGTGTATCAAACAACTTTTCTGAACTAATAATGTATGAATTAGACTCATCCTGCTATTTTAAACTGCTGATGGTGAGTAAGGAAAGTTGTTACTTGCTGTCAGTCAGTAGCAGACTGGCGGTGACTCATGGGCTACAATTTACAGCTGAAGTTTTTAGAAATAACCCCTTTTTAATCCTCATTTTAATATTTTTAATGTGTTGCTCGTGTTGCTCTACAACTATATGTTCATTTTGGCAGAAACCTTTAAACATAAACACTAACCTAACTGGACTTGTGGTTTGTGATGGCAGACTGAGGAAGAACCTGAAGTCTTTGGTCATCGCTCATCCCACTTGGTTCATACGCACTGTCTTGGCTATATCCAGGCCCTTTATCAGGTATTATACACAGTCCAACAACTGAGCAATTATGGCTTGGTGCACAAGTTAAAATGTTTATGTAGTACTAATCACAGTTATCTGTTGTGGACCAGACCATGGTTTTAATATATCCTTGCCACATAAGAGAAAGACATTTTAGGCATATTTGGGCTAATTCATGTTGCTTATTAAATCCTAAACACATATTTACATTAATGACTCACTGCATGATTTCTAATGAATTTGTATTTATGAGTATTTTGCAACTAAGTGATGCATCGACCCTAACTGTGGTTGCGTTGTTGTTTACCTATTGTCGTCTATAGTGTGAAGTTCATGAATAAGATCCAGTATGTCCACAGCCTGGATGAGCTGGCAGAGATCGTCCCCATGGAGCATGTCCATGTTCCCGAGTGTGTGGTGCAGTAAGTATCTCTGACCACAAGATGGAGAAAATGAGCTGTGGCAGTGATGGCAACCTGCAGGCAGCAGCTACTCCTGCTGTCCTTTTTAAAAAATGATTATTCATGTAAACCTGGCAGAGAACAAGTCTAATATGACATCTATTGTATTAATAGATGGGAAATAAGATTAGTACTCTAGTTCTTTAAAAGGACCTTGTTGGCAGGATTTACTGTGTGGAATGAGGATTTAACAGTGGTACTCATTTTCAGATTTGATGAGGAGAGGATTAAAGCACGGAGGGAAAGGTAAAATACATTCGTCTATTTGATAAGATTACTGGCTCAAATGCTGCATATATAGTTCTCAAACATAACTGTACTTTAAATGTGATTTGAGCAATTATACTGAATAAATTGGCTATCGAAGACTACCCTTAGATTCTCCACCAAATGGACATCAGCGCAAATGTCTACAATAAGTCTGCGTTATGTGTGTGTGTGTGTGTGTGTGTGTGTGTGTAGGATGGAGCAGGAGCAGCAGCAGTCAGTCCCACAGGAACCAATTAAAAAGTCTGAGCGGTACGGGTCCACCCTGGATTTTAAAAACATCATATTTTCACATTGGACATTTAACTAGTTGGAACATTTGTGAGTTTCTGGTACATTGTCATCCATCCAACTTTAAAATTAAAATTTCTCTATGTGTTTTTTCTGTGTTGCTTTTTTCTCATTTTCAGGCCAAAGTCAATGATTGTAAATCAAGGATTATGAGAAAGACACAGCTTTGCAGGTGAAGGTAAGATAAACCTCTGTTGTGTTTCCTGCAAAAGCCCCAAAGTGGCTCTTTGCTTTTAAATAGTCATCACATGGCCCATTACATCTCCACACAGATGCTCAAATAGTGACCAACAGTTACACTTGTAATTACACCATAATGTCCAGTTTAGTGTTTTTATAGGCTATATTTCAGTACAGAGATTCTATCCATCCTGTGCATCTTCTAAGCAAACAGGTATTTAGCACTTACTTAAATAGATTAAATGTGTGAAATTTTCACATTTTAGACAGTACAAGGCCAATGTTACTATTATAGATTACAATATAATTTAACTGGATAATTATGTGCATCTATTTATACAGTATAAACATGTATTGCAAAGGGATTCATCACATTTGTCATTTGTATGAGCACAATGGCCTGTGTCTTTATTGTTGGGAGGAGGAGCACACAGGGTGAAGGTGGGGTCAATTATGTATTCTACCTATTAACTTGAATTTACATTCAGATTTACCAACCACCATCTTTTTTGAGAGAGAGAAAAAAGATGAGATTGTACTGTAAACTTTGCTTGCCTCACCTGAAATGAGACAGACATATATTTTATCAGACAATTACTTTGAATATCTTCATAGCATAAACGTTAAGTTAAACATACATCCAGCACAGTTCACAGTGTTAATGAGGTACATGAAACCAGCTGGCTGAGAGACTGTCTGTATTGTCTCTCTGATAAAGTTCAAAATACTGAAACACCAATGATGAAACATAATTTAAAACAGGGAGCAGGATAAAAAGGTAGAAAGATAATTGTTACTACAGTTAATACTGCCGTTATATAATATCATAGTTAAACTGAGAATGGACAGTTAATTCATACAAGTCCAACAGATTAACTCTGTATCTGTTCCAATTAGCTAAACCTTCAATGTGTAGTTAAGGTTTTTACATAAGAGTCCAGAGGGTGAAGTGATTGATTTTTTAAAAAAGAAGAAAGAAATTTTCCTCAAATCTCCAGTACACAATATGTTATTTTAGAAGTATTGAGTATTAACCAAACAATGTCACTTCTTTTTTCATTTACAATAGCAACATTTCCAAAAGACTGTAGTTTTAAACACAAAGTTGCACATACACAGTGTTAATCTAAGCAACAACATTATTTTATTGTCTTGTTTTGCTATCGTCATCCAGGAAGATTTCCTTCTCTTTATGCAGTGTGTGACAGACATATGGAGCATGAATCCTTCAAATTATACCCATATGAAGCAGTGGTCCAGCAAGTCTACATGTGCTTCCTTGTTTTACCAACATCCAGCTGACGATTTGTGCCGTCATTTTCCGATCAAAACGATGAACCTCTGTCTCATTATTCCTCCATCTGGAACACCTTTTCCCTCTTTGCCAGAAGGTTTCATATTGCAACTTAAAGATGTACAAAAGAAACTGCTGCTCTGTTACAATAAGTGTTTCACCATGGAAAGTGAGGTTGGGTTCAGCAAGTTAATTAACTCGGTGTGTAGGCGTATAGCTCATATTGTAATATTACATCCAATAAGGCTGTCAAAGACCAGAACTTTGACAGAAACTTAACATTCTGTAATGTAACAAAAAAATTCAAAAGAAAGACAACTGATTTTGGAAATGATGGGTGAAACAACTGTAACTGCAATTACGGTTCCTTATGTTGTAACTAACTCTGACGATGGAAGACAAAAGGTTTTTGCCTGACAATACTGATCTGTACATATGTTATGAAAGATTTACCAGACCAGAGATGTCTTACAGCAACATAACTGATGTAGCAGATGCAGAGCTTGGGCCAGTATGTGACCACCTGGTTACACACATTGATATTCATGGTGGTTTGTGTGAATAATATTATGCGCGTTAGATAACAAAGGTTTTCCAATGCATCTGATGCCTTCATCTTCTTTCTTTTGCCTCATAACGGCTGTATCTTAAGGCCTTTTCAAGCTCTCTTTTGCTGGATTCTGAAAATGTCCAAACGTACTAACACCTTGTGCTATGATGTGCCTCCGTCGTCTTGAGTGTAGAAAATGCAGGGAAATGATCGATATTTGCATTTTGTAACCTGAAAAAAAAAAACATATCAGCAAATCTATAAGAATCATATATATGTTGTAAAATGATTATGCAGGCAGTGCTTGTTTGTTTTGTGTAACATGGTTATAGCCACATACACAGAGAACTAGACAAATATGCTTTATGTTTACTGCATCATATCTAGACTGTATGGTCTGCATATTACATACTGTATGTCATCAATAAGATAAATATAATACTAACCCACCATGTACTAAACAGTCATTTTTGAAATCTGTATCAAAGTGGCCATAATCAAGACAAAATATACAAGCATTGTACATATGTTTGCATATTCATTTTAGAAATTGCACGTATGTATAATTCTCATAGGTCTGTTTCGTTTAGGAACATTTGTTGCCGGCTCAGATTGTGAAAACACACTCTGACCACTAACTTGATAAAGTATAAAGCAGCTTCTCAAAGTAAGACATTTGGATCACTATTGAAGTTTAAGAGATTTCAAAAGCTTTGTTCATTTCAACAGCGTGGCATCTCCTTATGTTTTCTGTAGTCGTTACTGATGAACACTTGGGACATGTTCTTCAGTAATAGAAATCTAAACTTTTCTCAAAACCCAAATGCATTATGGTTTATACATTTTATGGGATGGATTGTCTCTAATGTCTTCCATCACTTCAAATTATTGTAGCAGGAGGGCAGATGAGCGAGAATGTTTATTTTTGTGAAGAAGTGCACAATTATATTTCCCGCCTGCCTTGTTTTGCACTATTCGATTTGTCTCATAACCTTTGAATGGTTTCAGCATATGATGTGATCAACTTATGTTTATGAGGTGATGTTTTCTCGTATATTGTCTTTTGTGTTGTTTTTAAGTAGCATGACCGATGTCATGCCGTTGTGTAGCTGATAGTAAGGCATGAACATGTTTATGCTTCTTCGGTACAGAAAATAGGAAATATCTGTTTCTTTTTTCTTTTTTTTGTCTGTTTCTAAAGTGCCATTTCAATTCTGGATTTCTTCTTATTCCTTTGCCTTTCTGGTACAGGAATGTTTGCGGAAAGGTTCAACTTTCGACTTTTCAGTCCTGTTATGCTGTTTTCACACCAATAAACCAACCCTGAGCAGTCCCATCAAATATTTATCCACCTTGAAACAATCCTAGCTCACTTACCACAGTTTTGGGATGGTTGGCTGTACAGAGTGCCTATTTTTGAACCAAATGATTAAAAGAGATCAAGAAAAAGTGAAGGAATGTACTGTGTAGCCTTTCCATTTTGAGTTATTATAGTTTACTATATCAAATCACACCCTATATGGTGTATAGCAAGGTCTGCATATGACTGAAATGACCTTTCCTAAAATCTAAATATTCATTTTGACTATAAAAGCACAATATTTATAGTGTTACAAATGATTTGCCTTCCATGTGTCTGCTGTAAAATGTATGCCAAGACTCAAATGGAAACAGTGGTCTATCATTCATGGTTCTGAAGTTCTTTAGACTCATATGATCGGTTCTGCCTTGTAAATATCACTGAATAAATACTGCTCCTCCCAGAATCTGTTTTGTTTGTTTGTTTGTCATACTTTCTGTGCACTCATCACAGAGATCATTTCTAGTCTTCCGATACAGAGTTTGCCCTGGAACAACCAGGCTTACAAACATGCATATGAGATGACTTTTGCCCATTGAAGACCATTTTAATATCATGGGAACAGAATCTAAGTAGCCTAGTGCTAATCTAGTTTTGTCCGTGGCCTTTGGAAGAATGACCTGCTAACAGGCCTGAGGTGGTGGTGAGTGACAACTTATTCACAGAATAATATGTATAAAAAAGGTTGAGACACCTTTTCTCAGCATCCGAACAATCTGCAGGCAGAGGTGCGGCGTGATTTGGAAAATTAGTATGTATAAATACTACTTCCCAAGCAGATTTATTAGAACAGTGTAAACTGTAACTCAACATGTCATGTACAGAAAGATAAATACATTATATTTTCAATGTAATTTTTTATTAAAATCATAATGCCACATGTTCCAGATACAGATGTTTCAGTGTTATGTCAGTCATTCAAAATAATGATAATGACAAATTACACATCTAGGTAAAATCAATTTTTACCTATATATAAATATATATATATATATATAAAGATTGGCTGTGCATATGTTACTTACAGCTACAGTAATAATAATATAAGTGGATAATAATATACAGCAGTGTTTGACAAACTGGGGATCAGCTCCTCTGGGTCAAACTGTTCACTGTAGTAAAGGTCTATTCAAACCTTTTCTACAGTGAACAGTTTGACTTGTCTGTGACTAATAACATTAATTGCTGCACTGCATTGTAATCATTGCCGGAATGGAGCATTGTTAATGCTATTAGTTCCACCTGCCTGCTATGTCAAGTCAAAACCGTTTTATTTATACAGCTCCAAATCACAAATTTACCTCACAGAGTTTTAAAATCATTCACAGCATATGACACCCTTTATCACCCTCATTTCATTGTCTGTGAGGCAGTAAAATTTTGTTTTGTGCGTAAACATTCAGTGCACAACAAAAACCAATGCATGAAAAGAAACATGTTGCTTGTGTTCTTGATCATGCCATGAATGAATAGGTTATTTTGGTTTACATTATAATTTATAAAGAATGACAATTTGTTTCAATATGCAATTTTCAAAAATCTCATACATGCTTACACCAATCCATGTCACACAAAATTCACACAATTAACAACCGAAAAAGGAATAGGCTGAAGCCCAAGGATGATTTTTGCCTATCCTATACACTTGTATGCAGAAAAACAGCAATACTAAAGAAAGAAACAAAAGAAAAAACTAGGAAAAAATTAATAAATTAATAAATGGCAATCTAAATTATAATATTTAAATATTTTGCATTTTAAGGCTTTTTGAAAACTTTACAGAGAACTACACAATCCCAGTTCATCACTAAGTCCATTCCATAATTACAAATTTATTGTTACACTATTCTACCGGGTCTGTTTTCTTACTAGTATCTCCAAATTAATGTACACAAGAAAAAAAATGGACCCTAACCACTTAAACTTAATGTTTAAGTATACAGTCATTTGTGCCCAAAAAACAAACATTGCTCTTCTACATATATCTAAACAGCTGAACACCTGAAGTATGTGGGCTGATAATCTCTTTGAAATATGTTCATTGCGCTGCAGTTTCCTTTTTACAACACATCTCTCTTTATGTAGCTCACAGTTGCCCAGAACCCATTTAAGCAACATGCTGAGCTCATTCTGCCTAAATGTCTTTTTGAGTTGTGATGTCAGGCAGAAAATGCCAGACATCCTGCTGGATGAGCACATGCAGGTGCTTGAGCAAATCTTTTCATTTTGTTGTCACCACTTCAGGGGATGGCTTATGTGTCTGGACAGGGCTGTGATCAAGTCCTGTGATGTCCCCATAGTCATAACATTATTATGAGTCACCCATCGCACGCTTCTCCATTACACACTAATAGTGACAGAGATGGACCCTGACTGTTGACCCCCTGAACCCCTGACCCCCTGACGGCTGTGACGGGATTCACCTTACACATGGACACATACACACAAATAGTCGTGAATGTTACACATAATGTGTGTAACATTCATTGTCTATTTGTGGACAGAGTGCAAGGCACTATACAGAAGATGACAGGCATGCTGTACATTGCTCTGGTTCACGACTGAACCCATGACATCTGTCCCAATTAGACTGTTTCCTTTGGAATTTAGGCTCATGGTTGCTTTCTCAAACTTTATCTGGATGTGTCTTCACATAAAGTGTACTTGACAGTATGAAGTTATCAATGATTATTGACTTGAAAGGATGATTAAACTATAACCTTATTAAAGCCAGCATTGCTCCCAGTATTATGAAACAACTTCAAGGCAAAGATTTTTATTAGCCTAATGTTAAGATACAGCAGTCGAGCTTTGTGATTGGTTTCTGTATTTTGTGTTGTTTCATAACATGGGGGTTTTGTCTAAATGTCTAGAATTATGTGATTTAGAAATCTGTGCTGTACAATATGAAGAATGTGTCAAAAGTACATTTAATACCAATAAACACAAACCACAAATCCTCTGTTCTACTCTAAGTACTATACATGAGTACAATTTTGAATCAAAGGTACAATATATGACAACATTTTAGACAGAAATACTGTACTTTTTGTTCAGTTGATTAGTTTATTAAATATGATGTATTGTTAGCCTACAGATCACAAGAACATTGTACTGTAAAAAGAAATAAAAAAAATAGCTTCAAAATGACTAATTATATGATAGCATAACTAGCATACTCTGCACTACTATACTCATAGCATACTCTGAAAGGGACAAGCCAAGTGCTTTTATATTTTAGGCGCATTTTGCTCACAATGTGTACATTTAATTTAGTATCATTGTGAATGCAGGACCTACTGGAATACATTTACATTTAAATAACTATAACTAATAACTGTGTTGAATAGCCACAATTCAGTCAGGGAAAATAAGTGTTTTAATATGTCTCCTGTCAAATGACTTACTTTTTACATTGAATTAACATTTATAGCCGTACTTCTAACAGCTTCTACCAGCATTGTAACCTATATTTCTTTCACTCTCCTTATTGTCCATGATGAAACTTGTATGTGTAACTAAATACGTGTACTCAAGTAGTCAAGTCCATTTTATTTATAGGCCTATAGCCCAATAAACACAAATCAGAAATGTACAATCTGTACAGCATATGACACTCTCCATCCTTAGACCCTTGACTCTACTATACTTGAGTACAAGTAGGTGTTTGAGGTATTTGAACATCATGCTATATACTTCACTACATTTCAGAGGGAAATGCTGTACTTTTCGTTCGGTACAGTTAATAAGTTTAGAAAATATGAGGTATTGTTATGGATTACAAGAACAATACACTGTATTAAGTAATAGTCCAGATATATCAACTATATTATATGTATTATAGTATAACAATCTGAAAGAAGCCTGAGCTTTTATACTTAAGTACATTTAGCTCTGTTTAATTTAGTATGATTTTGAATTTATCAATGACTACAATTTAGTCAGAGAAAAGAAATGTATTTCTCAAATGATTTGACACCCTGGACAGGTCGCTAGTCCATCGTAGGGCCACACATAGACAAACAACCACTCACATTTACACCTAAGGACAATTTTTGAGACACCAATTAACCTAGCCTGCACGTCTTTGGGTGATGGGAGGATGCTGGGGCAACCGGAGAGAAGACACGGGGAGAACATGCAAACTCCACACAGAAAGGTAACCGGGGTTTGAACCAACGACCTTCTTGCTGTGAGGGGACAGCGCTAACCACCGCACCACCACCGCCGACTCAACCTAAACTCTCACTACAATAACGCTACTTCTACCTGGCTTGTACTTTTTTCACATGTGAACTAACGTTGGAGTGTGAATAACCTTATATATAGACAGTTGCCACCATGAATGGTAATTTTCCACCGTGAGATGGGTCATCAGGTGGATTAATTTCTGAATGGAAGAGCACGGGTTCCTGATCCGCCGTCGCTTGATGGACAAGAGCAGGGGTTATGAAATACTCACGTATGTGCAGGATCGCGGGGTATGGGCATAGGCATAGACTGTGGCTGGTGGCTAAAAGCTCTGAGGGAGCTGATTGGCTGCTGCAAAGAGGCACGCAGTGAGCGTGGAAAAGACGCCCCGTGACTACGTACGTGGTGACGCAATACGTCGCAAGCTGCATATAAACTGCAGTGCCTCGCGCTCAGTTCGAAGCATTGGTAACGTTAAAGAAAGGAAGAGATGCTGAGAAATCACAACTTTTATTAACTTACACGTTTTTGACGCGTTTAATTTGTTGTTTTTTTATCTTCAACTTTGGTTTAAAAACGTACTTTTGACTGTTTCTTCAGCGGACGTCGAGCAGGACTGTCGAAAGTGACGAAAAGATGAAATACATAATAGGAATTGGCGGGTAAGTTTTTATAATAATAACAGTTAACGTTTGATACGCTGTTTGCTAACATTTTGCACGTAGAACTAACATCTACTTATATCTAACATATTTCAAAGTTACGTTAAATTTACTGATAGTTGGAGTTTGCAGTTTAGAAATCTTGATTGACGCTCATGTGGAACGTTTTGTTATTGTTCGTGAATGCATCTTAAGTTTAAGTAGTTATGGTAAAGTTGTTATTTTTGTAATGATGACCCGCTCCCCGGGTTGATCGTTAATCTATTGTCCACACTTTTATCAGCTGCCCGCCTGAAATGGTATCATCTGGGCTACTAAACCAGTTTAAAGTCATGTCCGGTGTCGCTTGTTTGTTGTCATCAATCGAGCGGGACATTTGAAAATTCACCGCGAGATCAGACCAAAAGTGGAGGGAGATGTAACACTAGCGTTGTCCCCAAACAAAAACCTTTCCGTGTTTATTATAAATCATTTCTACATTTCTACATTTAGTCAAATGTTACTTTCTGTGACCTGTACCCACTTAACTAACTAAATGTAAACAAAAGGCGCCACGTGTCCACTCACAGAAAGCTGAAGACGGCTGTTGCTTTTTCCCCCTGATAAATTCTTTAGTTTTAAACCAGACCTATAACTGCCAATACTTTTTATACTATTTATTTATTTTATTTTAATTTAATGAAGCTGCATTTTTTTTATCACATTTTGTTTTGTTTACAGAGTCACTAATGGTGGCAAAACCACCCTGACAAATAAATTGATCAAGACGTTGCCCAACTGCTGTGTTGTGCACCAAGATGACTTTTTCAAGGTGAGTTTTAGCAAGTTGATAGTAAGAGTTATTTGTGTGTCTTTGGTTGCGTTTTTCTTTTATGAACGCTTCATGATTGAATGCAGTGCATGTAAGCAAAGTAACTTAGTGGGTGCTGTCATCCCATGCACTCTGTTTTCCACAGTAGATATGGAAATGGTCATGGGGTCTATGCTACATAGTTTCTCTACCTGGTTGTCACTTCTTATTGCTTTTCTTGCTTGTCCTTTTTAAAAAATTAAATAAAAATCTTACTTTTACCTACTGTGATAGCTTCAGTTAACTGCATTACTTCGCCAAAACCATTCTAACATGGCCAGATGCATCCATTTTCTCTTTCATCTCCATTAGCATCAGCACATTATATAGTGTTAAGCATGCTCCTCTTTCCCAATTTCTCTAAATCTGTGTATGTTTGTAAATGGCTTGTTTTATTTTGTACATGCCCTTTGCGGTTTGCCTTCTCTTTGTCTTCTGTGTACTTGTTTCACCTTATTACTCTGGCATGTGAGTGGGATCTACAAGTGTTCAGAGCTGTGAGGTTGCAGCAATATTTTATTGGTGACTGTTATTTCAGAAACCTGATCAGATAGAAGTCGGGGAGGACGGCTTTAGACAATGGGATGGTAAGACTTCACTGAAGACTGCCAATGACTCATTGTTTCCCCTTTTACATGTCATACCCCCACCCTCCAACATGACATTATCATACTGCACACCATATAACATGCACAGCATTATATACATTAAACTGATAATAGCCTCCAGTATCTTGGAGCAAAACACATTTCCATTTTTCATATTCTTGACTTGTGTCTGTTCTAATTCTGTCAATCTTGCTCTACAGTGATCACAGCTATGGATATGGAGGCCATGACCAACACCGTAAAAGCCTGGATCGAGAACCCAGTGAAGTTTGCCCGTTCTCACGGCGTCACTCTGTCCCCTGCATCTGATGTGACCAACCCTGATGACCAGATCCACATCCTGATTGTGGAGGGCTTCCTGCTCTACAACTACCCGTAAGTTTATCTTTATTCACTCAGTTTAACTTTGTCCCAAACAACTGACCTGTATGTGTCTGTAACTGATTAATTTTAGCGTGGTTAGTTTTTGCAAACGAATAGATGGGTCATGTGTCTATTTGTACAATTTCTTCTGAGGAAAAATATGTTCTCTGGAATATGTTTTTGTTCTAGCTCTACATTTTATGATTTATCTCACTTAACCACTTCACACCACAGCATTTTCTGTAAAAAGGAAACTGGCCATCCTGTTTCTCTCAAATTCTAAGGAATTCATGACAACACACATTGGATTAGTGGTGTTACTTCTGTAGTGTCAGGTGGTAATTTTACACTTGTACCATTGGTACATGTATGCGGTGCCCTGCATGCAGACTTGGGCAGGTCTTGAAGATAGAGATAAGGGTTTCAGCAGAAAGAGGCTCTGGGTTGTCCTTAAAGCTAACTGCTGGGTGATCAGAACTGTGCGTGCTAGAGATGAATGTCAGACACTCTGCAGACATACAGATAAGAGACAGCATGAACATTTGTTCGCTTTGCTCCTTTTTACTCTGGTTTCTGTTGAAGACGTGATAAATCTTCATTGATGACTTTGTGCGTTTCCCCTCTAGGCCCCTGCTGGATGTTTTCGACAAGTGCTATTACATCACGATTCCCTACGAGGAGTGCAAGAGAAGGAGAAGGTGAGAGTACACTAAAACCTTATGTAAAACCTTATATAGATATAGTTAGTGTTTTCTTCTTATTTTTACATTTCCCCCACATAATCCAAGTGTTCCCTGACAGTGATTATTATTTTCAGTTCCAGACAGTACACTGTCCCCGACCCTCCCGGCCTGTTTGATGGTCACGTGTGGCCAATGTATCTGAAACACAGGAGAG
>JAPMOB010218000.1:0-13325 GCA_029875015.1 Lepomis gibbosus | reverse complement strand
CGAACTTTCCGCTCCTCCTCACCACGGCGCGTCTCAGGTGCTGCGGTTCTCACTCCGCCCAAGTAGCAGTGCTTCGCCTTTTAAAAAAAAACCCTTTAATTTAGATTTATGTCTATTTATGTAACAAAAATATACTTTGTAAAGGTCTTGAAGACAAGGACAAATACCTGAATTTTACACCAGAATAAACCCCAAAAATGAAACCAAATTACTTCTGAAAAACACTCTCAGTAGGGAAAACATTCAGCCCTTGGACATGGACGGATAACATTGCATTTGGCAAAAAAAATATTAGTCTCGCTCAGCTTAGCCAGCTTGACTTTGGATTAATGGGTGACCACTGATGAGCATGGGTAACAAATGGGAAGAGCTGTAAAACACATCAAATTTCCAAAAAGGTAAATGAGACTGCCAATTACAGGTACAGGGTACAGATTCGGCAACAGCAGGTCAGCATGTTAGAGGGAGATGTTATCAAGATGACAGAGGGTAGATGCTCAGCTGCACCGAGACCCGGGGGAGTCTCCAGACCAAGAGGTCAAGCAGGATCCATTTTCACTCATCTGATTCTTTCACTTGTACTAATTTAATCTTTGTCTGCCAATTACAGGCAAAATGATCCCTGTGCCCATCTGCGCACAGCGGGATCACTATCCAACAAGCAAGCACACGCACGCACACAATAACTGCAACACTGTATTTCATCCTTAAATGATCTGCCAGTGGCACATTTGCCCCACCACGACATAACCCAGTGATAGGGAACATTGGCAAGTAACGTCACTTCATAAGTCATACAGAGGCGATAAAGAAGTGTGAGGCAATAAATGAAGAGCAAGGAAACTGGTGCTGCCCCTGTGATCTTCATTGGTTGCAGATGAGATGCTATTTTGGGCGATAAAGGAAAAGCCCCAGGGATGCTGGTATCGAGACGAGGGAACCGAGGATGCTTGCAGAAAGACGAGGTGTCCACGCAAGCGAGGGTGTAAAGAGTTGGTTTTGCTGAAAACTAGGTGATAGACTGTGAGGAGCTGCAGCCGACTTACACTTAAACAAATTAAATGACGCATTTCAGGATTCGATGCAAAATCATCTTTCAGCTGAAAGTCCTCCTCTTAGGACCAAATCATCCATATGTAATGATTTAAAATGGCTGCATTTCAGGTAGCTACATTTTCCCGTTTGGTTTTTAAGCACACCCACGACAAGCAGGGTGTCGAGGACATCCGCGCACACAACAGCCTGGCGTGTGCAGCTTTAGTAGCTTTAGTGTCTTAGCCTTAACCTTTGCTTGACATCTTAATCTTTGCAGCTTTGTGAGGTGTCAGCCAGTCCTCTAGGTCCATGTAGATATGGAAAGGATAAATGGGAGACTGTACTCTGCAAAGGTCACATCTACCCACACAAACTACAGAGGAATTTCTGAAAGGCAATCCACTTTTTAGCAATATGCGAAGGCTGTTTTCAACACTGTGCTGTATTTTTTCCTGCAGCATGTTGACATTGAGTCTCTGTAAACTGAGTGATTCACAACTTGTATCCTCCCTATAATTATTACTCTGTAAGTAGGTACAGTATGCTGGATCACACACTAATAAAGGCCTAGAAAAAAATAGAGACTAGGTTGAATCTGATGCAGTTCCCATACGTTTCATTCCATGATGACTTATCCGTCAGCCCTCCTACAAAAGTCTGACGGCACAAAATAGAAACCGTGAGGCGGTTTGATGGATGGCACATAATGATGTGTCTAGCAGAGACTTCCTCTCTGTGTGATGTTTTTTTCTGTTTTAACCAAATCGACACAGTGTTTTGTAAAAAATGAAACTTCAATCCAGTCGACAGGTTTCTGAATAAATCTGGACTTCTGGNCAACATACCCTTCCTCCTCCCCAGTATAATAAAACCTGTCTCCGACTGCCCCTAATCCCCCTAAGGAGTGTAGAGATTACCAAGATCCTCTGAATATCTCATATATCTCACAAGAATACTGTCATCAAGTGAGTGCACTCATGGGTTTGATTTTGCAGAAGCAGCACATTTTGTGTATGAATACATCCTTTAACTCGACCCTATATTCCACTATACAATCTATTTATTATTTTTTTTAGAATGCATGCTTTCAAAATATTATCACTTCACTGCACTTAGCACTTTAGCTCCAGTCTGTCAGCAGCACATCTTTAAATGGGGATTAAAAACATATTCTTTCAACACAAAGGAACCTGTCCCTGTTGTAGTCTATTTTCCCCACTTGGTAAAACAAAATTAAAATGAATAAACACTATAAAATGCATTCATTTATCATAATTATCAGATATCTAAGAGATACTCTCTTATTCTTATCTTAACCTTCTCAAACTTTCTCAATTTATGTGACAATATCTACTAATTACTGCCAAGGTTTCCTACAATTTATGACAGACTTTCTATGAGAATGTTTTTCATAACTATGAAACACTATGTCATCATTTACAAGAAGGTTTCTAATACATGTGAGATGTTAAGTGATTTTGACTTTGCATAATTATGAGTGAAGAAAGCGGGGATATTTTGCAGGTAATCAATTGTCAAAATGACAAAAAATAGGGAAATAGGCTGGGGTTGATTGTAAAGCAGATACAACCAAGTTCGAAACCTAATAATTAGAAATAGATTTTTTGAAAAATTGATATAAGGAAATGACTGTATAGCAGGATATAGCATCAAGGTAAAGAAAAATAATGATCAAGTCAAATCTTTAGGGGGAAAAAAACATGTGGTGGTATTTTTTTATTTCCAAGTGACAGAAATGGTCTGCCATATGCCTTTACACAATGCCCAATTAACTGCTGGCTAAAACTAGCAATAGTGATATTGGGTGTTTTTAGATGTATTTTTCTGACACAAAGAGTGTGCTGCATGCTGACAGAAAACAATATGTGTTCACATAGAAACCTCTTGCTAATTACTAGCAAGTTATTTGGGAATTTTCCCACCAGACAACTCACCAACTGTGCAAAGTGAGCAAGTTCAAGCAGTAACCAGCAAAATCCACCAGGGCTGGCAGAACAAGGTATTAAAAATCATTATCAGTTCATTATCATATTCACAGTCATGCCATAGGCTGCATAGACATGCATCTGCTGTCATTTATTTATGGTTTAAGTTAAAAGGTGGTGTATGCGATTCTAATCCAGTACACTTTTGTCAAATTCAGTGAATGCTGCCCCAAGGTCCGGTGTGTTCTGCCGGTGTTTGTACACAGACCTGGCTCTCCTTGACTTTGGTTTAGATTAGTGGACACCTATTTAAATATTGGGAGGAGTTTATTGATTGGGCTGTTGAGTTGAAACATCAGCAATCTTTCTCTAGAATCATAGACCCCATCTTTAATGCAGAATTTTTAATTTGGTGTTTCAATGACTTGTACACATCAGGTATCTGTTGTACCTTCAGGTGTGACATGAAAACAGCAGAACACCACCAAGATGCAGACAAGAAAGAGTGTCCAATGCTAAAAATGTAACAATAAATGGGGAATTATGAGTGAAATTCATGATAATTGTTCAGATGCCATCCCAGCTTGAGCAGAAGAAGTGTAGTGCAGTGTGTGAATTACTGTGACAGGATGTGTTTAATTGCTTTCTGGAGTTAGAAAGCAATTAATAACTGCTGCAAAGCAAATGTATAATAATGAAAGTGATGTCAGTTCAAAAGCAAAATAATTTCATGATACTATGATAGTTAGGCTCCTATTGAAAAAAAGACTCAGGAAAGTACAATAGTTTGTGAAATAGACCGCTCTCATATCTGTCGACTAGCTAGCTAGAGCTAGCAGATCATTAGCTTAGCTTAGACTCCATAAAGTCACTGCCAAGACAAGGTTCCACTAGAACTCCCTGTAAAACCAGACCCTGCTGTTTTTATATTTCTTTTAGTGTACATATTAAACAAACAGTGTTTAGTCATATTTAAAGTCCCAGGCTAGCTGTTAACCCCTGTTTCCAGTCTTTATTGTAAGCTAACCGGCTCCTGGCTCTCTTCGTATTTAGCATTCAGCCGTGGGAGTGTTATCGATTTCCTCATCTAACTCTCGGCAAGAAAGTGAATGAGCATATAAAAATAAAATACATTTTAGATGGTCAGTATAAACCGTGGTTTAGAGTCAATTTGGTATCAACATCAATATTTCATAAACCACAAATTCCCCTCTCGCTTACCTCCCTCTGAGGGGAGGTCAGAGGTGATTCAGCGCTCTGTTGGGCCTAATTTCTAATATTATCATCACTCTGCTGTAAAGCATGTGATGAAGGTCACATTTCCCATTAGCTTTGCAAACCAGACATGTGGCATAAATTTCTATATGCCAAGTCATGCAAAAAGGTGATATCTTTAATTCCGCAAGGCGTCATCGACAGGCTGCTGATGATATGTGTCATTCGTGTGAAGAGACATACTGTAACACATACCTCGGAATGAGCACACTTAACGTCTACACCTCATTCGCAAAGATTAGATGTCACTGCCTTGGCCTCCTCCACAGAGGCGAGCCAGTGTCGTGTAAGGATAGGAAACAGTCAGAAACTAAAAGCTACCCGAAGAGATTTAAATGCTTTATCAACCTACATCACAACATCACACTGCAGCATAGGAGCTCCCGAAAGACTTGTGCATTCACCCTTTCCCAAAAATAAAACTCTGGTGTCAGGTACTGTACATATACTTTCCCACCCACAAGAAGTGACGAATAAGAGGTTCGATAACTGTCTCCTAAACAGCAACGGGGATATGTACAGAATCCAACACCAAGTTTAGTTGTTTTACTTTCCTTGAAGGGAGACTGTGTTACTTTTTGGCTACAGGTACGTCAAAGTATTATGCATAATGCTAAAAATACTGTAACCCTAGCATATGTGGAACCATAAAGTTAGCGAGGTGATATGATAGTAATAGACCTAAAGTTTGCTAACACTAGCTAATATTTAGCCACCGTACTGGTCATATCAAACCAAGTAAAGCTGCTGCATCATTGAGCGTGGGTTAATTTGAATATTTATGAATTCAGCTTTTTATTAGGAAGGGGAACAGTGTGTTATGTCCTTCCTCAAAACTTACAGTCTCACTTTAAGGCATCACAGATCCGCTGGGAGCACTTTGAATGATTTCTGGCTACTGAAGGTCATTTTTTTTTTGACAATCCGCGTTCTTGTCACAATGAGTTTTTACAACAATGTGTGGTTGTCAGCAGCTTGAAATATCGTGATGTGTAAGCTTAGAGACTGACATTACAGTCAAAGGCAACGCTGACAGTAAAAGGGCAGTATTACGCCTAAAGCGTTTCAGAAACATTCCCTGCTTCAAACTGAACATATTTTCTCAATAATACACTGTACATCCCACTCCGAAATCTCTGCATATGGCTTTCTTTGGCTGCGGATTTAAACAGACTCACTGTAACTGCAAGGGGAGATTAATGTCAAAAACTTGTAACTAGATGTTTTCCCCCCATATAGTCTGTTAAGTATTTCAGTGAAACATGGTTTAGCAAGAGGAAACAGAAAATCACACATATTGAAAACTGCAGTTTGATTAAAAGAAACTGTCAACTTTCTGCATATTTTTGCATATTTAAATGCCTTTAGTGTCATTATCATCATCATAATAGAGGTGCTGTTGCCACATGAATAGCTAAAACCACCTTAACTGTGTCCATAATGAACTGGGCTAATTAGACTTGGGCTGCTCTGTGTTTTGGCCAGCCTGCATTCTTTGCTCTAATCTGAAATAATGAGGTCAGTAATAAGGTTACACTCTCTGACTGCTCAGTGTGAGGCCAGGCTGCTGAAGATGAACAGGGAGGGCAGCCTGGCAATTGAAACAGGTTTGACGTCTGGACCGTACAGCAATTTTGTAACCCGCTGCCATGTGAATGCTGTAGCATCATGCTGCGAGCAAAGCCCTGCAGGAGCCTCTGCAAGTGGTGTGCCTATCAAAAACTACTTGAACCAGCCTCATATTACTCACTGAAGTTTGCATATTAGGAGGGAAATTGCCAGACATAAGGAGGGCAGATGGATAGACGCAGGTTAATACAGCATATGCTGCTTATGTTAAGTTAGGAAAGAAAGGTAGAAGGAAGAAAAGAAAAAGCTACAGGAGGTGAATTAGAAATCTCAGTATGGCTCTCATTATCAATGTGCTGTGTTGTGATCAAATTTATCATCGGTTTGCTGGAGTGTCCTCTAAACAACAGCTAAATTGAAAAAATTGCTCTGATTTGACAAAGATGTAATAAAGCCATGCCACTAATTCACATCAAGCATCGCTAGCTGAGCTCTAACCAAACGGGGACTGGTTGCCATGCCAACTCTTTTGAGATAATTAGTAATCATTCTCTCATTTTCTTGTTTTTGATTATTATGAATGTTTCAACCTTGAAGAAACTTTTCATGTGTCACCGACTCACAATCACGGGAAAAATACAGTAAACTAAAAATATCAATAAGAATATATAATATATATAAGAGAGGTGATTTCAAGGTGACTATCCAGTGCTTGAAAGCAAACAGATGCTTCTGTATTCAAATTGGGCCACATACACATACACCATATGTGCAAAATATGAATCTTTTCAAGAAGTAATAAGGTGAATCTGGGTAAAAGCCACTATCTCTTACTTACACGCTGACTATGAAGGAGAACAGACGTTTTGACACAACTGAGATGTAGGTTGTGAAAAGGCTTTGAAGTACATTCAGCGTACACTGAAGAATTTTTAGTCACACCTTACCTCATTTCACGCACACACACCCCCGAGACCCAAATATATTTCATCAGGGGACGGAAAGTAAGAAAATGAGGCAGCAGTGGAGGCAGCCAGCTACAGTATGATGAGGGGTTTAGTGGAGGCAAATACATTCTACCTTTACCACTGTGGCTGACATATCGTTTTATATTATATTAGATTGTTAATCTTAACGCATTCATGTTTTATTGTTGCCGCTGGTCAAGGTGGAGCTACTTTATATAGAGTTATGTAGTTAAATTCAGAGGTTACCAACCTAGGGGTCGGGGCCCCTCCAGAGGGCAACAAGATAATTCTGGGGGGTCATGAGGGGATTAATGGGGTTAGAAAATAAGAAAAAGCTCTGCCACTTTTTTTGTAATCTTGGGTTTTTAATGAAATTTGACCTCTTTGGACCTCAAACAGTTATTTAAATGAAACCATTTAATAAACAAATATGTTTTTTACGCTTAGCTGAGGCGGAAATTTTGGTGTATCCATAAAAACAAAATGTAACAGTCCAGTGGAAACAGACTTAAGGCCCGTGTCCACCAAAGCATTTTTTTACCAGCTGAAAATGCCAGCTGCTCTTCTGAAAACCCCCAGCAGGGAGCGCTAGCGGGCGTTTTGGAGGTTGTAGCGTTTTTTCCTCCTGCTTTGGTTGCTATCATACATTTGTTGCAAGTAGTTCTACCTAACTTTACTGGATGTAAAAATGTCAACACAGAGTAGAGTACTTGCTCTGGCCGTTGCTCTGTATGTAGATAAGGCTGAGAGAGACAGGACGGACTCGCCTTATGTGGGTTCATGTGATTTTGTGGGTGAGGAAACATCTCGGTGGTCCAAGAGCTGAGGTTCGAGGAAGCCCAATTCCAGCATAGTAACCGTTGCTACGGTGTAGTATTTGTCCCACCCCTCCTCTACTGTGATTGGACCACTGAGTGAAAAGTGACAGTGACAAGCGCAGCGTTTTCCCCAAAGTTGAACATTTTTCCAGTTTTGTCGACCGGAAAAAAAACGCCCAGCGAGAAAAGACGCTCAGCACCTCGTCACACTCCTGGCGTTTTTAGCAGCTTGTAAAAATGTGGCGCTCCAATTGCATCGAACAGACATGGGAAATAACAACAGTCCCATGCTTGAAAGTCCAGTTTCTCTCACTCTGACTTTTCTGTTAAATATCCTATACCTACCTGTACATGTGTCCATATGTGACAACTTGGGTGTGAGAACAGGTTGGAATGCTATATGTTTTATCTTGCACTCAATAGTTAAATAAACCAGTGTACGGTCTAAGGGCTGAGATAAGACTCTGCAAACTACATCACACCCTGCAGGATGTTGTCTTTAGGTAAGTGTGGGCGTCATCTATTCCAATGATGCTTGATCTCTGTCTGAGTTCCCTTTGCTCTGTGTGACTTGTATAAAGCAAGAGTCATCCTCCGATATCAACATGCTATTACTGAGTTGGATTGTCTTTTTTTGGAGTCAGGCTAGGAAACAATGTTTGAGTGCTTTATAAAATACATTATGTCTGATTATTATGTCTGAACTACAAATATATATATAGGAAAACAACTATAATGCTCTTTAACTTCTCTTAAAAACAGAGGGATCAAGGCTTAAAATACAAACAAATCTACCAAAGCAGAGTGCTCTTACAGAATAGAACAGAGTAGCATTAAATATTGCAGTAAGTTGAGCAGTAAGATGCCTTGGCACAAACACACGCACTGATCCACACACGCACAAACTCAGATCCCTCTGCTGTCACCGTTGTGTGTGTCACAGTCCATCATGGAGGGGCTACATTGCCCAACGTGACAGAACAAGGGCCTTTCAGGTCTGAAAAAGCCTCGACATGAAACCTTGTGGCAACACATGGAGGCACAAGGTGCAAGTGCAGAATAAGCTCTATGTAGTCTTTCTTCAGCATTTGTAATCTAAGGTGACAGGATGGCTCCACTTTAATTGTCCGTCTGTTTCCAGGCCGTCAGGGTTCCCCAATATTTTTTTAAGTGTGTGGACAGAAAAATAAGAAATTAGAACTTCATGTGACAGATTTATGGCTGTTGAATGAGTTATGACTCACTGCTTGTCTAACAAAGTCAGGGGTATAGAATGAGTTATGACTCATGGTGCATTTGGCTCAAATCTGATATGTTTTTCTAAATATATATATATATATATATATATATACCCTGGTCTGGGCTTCACTTATAGAACCTGAAATAACCAAAGAATTAAAAAAAATATGGATCATGGACACAATTAATCTGATTTTACAAATATGTGCATTGTACAACTGAGTATTAGGACCACATTAATGGAAACAAATTAAGGATTAAGATTTTTTATTTTGCATTTCGAGAATAAAGTCAAAATGTCGGTAATTGAGTCAAAATGAGCATGAAGTCAGAATAACCAAGGAATTAAAAGATTTATGGAACATGAAAAATTACTCTCATTTTAAAAATTTAAAAGTCGAAATGGTGAGAATAATGTCAAAATGAGCATAAGTCAAAATGGATCATGAAGTACAAAAATTACCCTCATTTTAAAAATTTTAAAGTTTAAATGATTAGAATAAAGTCAAAACGATCTGAAAAAAGTTACCATGATTAGAATAAAGTTACCAAGATTAGAATAAAGTCGAAATGACAAGAATAAAGTTTCCATGATTAGAATAAAGTAGAAATGTCGAAAATAAAGACAAAATGACAAGAATAAAGTTACCATTAGAATAAAGTAGAAATGATGAGAATAAAGTCGACTTCTTTAGTCTATCAAAGCACATTACAGTGACTGTCCGCCATGCCAGTTGCCATGTAGGCTACATCAAACATATTTGATACGTCAACTTTATTCTCGACATGCAAAATAAATAAAAAGTCTTAATCCTCACTTTTTTCCCTTAATCTGTCCCCAGTACACGGTCGTAACATTGAAACGTCATAATGGGTGCCATTAAACACAGCAGATACAAATGTTTCCTGGAGAAAGACATAGAATCTCTTAAATCTGCTGATGACCTCTAACCTCCCTGTGAAAGGCCCAGACAGGGATCAATGAGTATCACATTATAAGTAAGTACTTTTCATGACCGCTCGGTGCAGTATCGTATTATATCGGATATTGTCTGGTGATAAACCACAGAAAAAATTTTTGTGTAAGTCAACACCAGCAAGAGTTAATGCACCACTTATTGGGTCTGTAAGTGGAAATATGATCCTCCAAACAACACTTCCCTTGTCAAAATAACTCATACAAAATGGACACTTAACAGAAGGGGAAATTGCTGCATAGACCAGATTTGGCAGCATCTTTAAAAACTGAACTCGTGTCTGCTATCAGCCTTGTACAGCAAAGTGCCAATGTTAATAAGCGTGGATTTTTCACTGACTATTATATTGAGTTGACAAGTGTTGACTGGAGTGTTGTTGATTCACTCATAGTGCTGAAACGGCTCGGAGGCGCCTCTTCAAAACTATTTAAAAGCCTTAAATTAAGTCTGATGGCTGCCACAGAGGACAGTTAATGGATTGGAAGGATTCTTGAAGGCGCTCCCAGCCTTCCCTGTCGACTCCCTTTAACGCTCTCCGTAACATATGGAGATTTGTTCTCTGAACCAACTGCAAGGTAAATTGGCTTCAACACGTAGGCGGCACACCTCGCAGGACCCTGCCCTTCTTAAGTGATTTACTCCCTTAAGCTTAGCTCTAACGGTTCTGTAATTACAGGAAATTGAAACAGACCTTCGCACGAGGAAGCGGCCTGTCTGAACGTGCCATGTGGCGTGCATGTTAACGCTGCAGCTTCAACAACACTATAAGCTGCGTTACATGCCACTAAGAACACACAGGTTTGGTTTGAGCAGCACTGGAGGAAACTGAAAGCCAGGGAGAAATTGGTGCAATCCAGTTACCTTTGACCTGGAGCCTCTAGGTCAGCAAAGGAAGCTTCACAGCTCACTGCAGTCTGCTGACAAAACTCCTCTTGTAGGCTCAAACATATTTTATAACAATTATTTTAATAATCAACTCATTCAGTCACCGTGTGGCGTCTTCAAATCACTTGTTTTGTCCAAAACCTAAAAGTATTTCATTTATAATCACGTCAGGCTGGAATATGCTGCAAAGGTTTTGACATTTTTACTCAATAAATTCCTTACGACCCATTATCAAAATTGTCCTCGATTTATTTTCTGTGAATTGACAAATTAATTGATCGATTAATCATTTCGGATACACCCACACATTTTGTGTTAGTGAGCTCTCAGAATTTCTTCAACACACATGTCTTTTGTGGTTATGCCTCAGATTAGTTTTGTACTTGCTTGTTAAGAAGCTTCAGTGAGTCACCGAGTAGATGAATGAATGAATGAATAACTTCATATCTTAAAAAATGAATTTGTGAGTAACCAGTGAACAAGTGAATAAAAATGTGTTTGTGAGTGAGTGAGTGAGTGAGTGAATGAGGGAGTGGAGGTATGAACGAGTGAGTGAGTGAGTGAGTGAGTGAGTGAGTGAGTGAGTGAGTGAGTGAAGGGATGAAGGTGAGTGAGTGACTGTTCAATAAAAGAACGAGTAAGAGAATGAGTGGGTGAGTGAATATGTGAGTGAGTGAGTGTGCGATTAAAGGGTTAAGTCAAAAAGGCAGTAAGTGAATGAATGAATGAATAGGTGAATGAAAGTGAATTAGTAATAAGTGAGTAAGTGAACAAGTGAGTGAATACACTCAACATTTTATTAATTGATTAGATTATTAATGAGTAACGTGTTGACCGCACCTGTCCCGTAGGTCACGCCTCACCTTTTGCTTTTTTGGACACTCTTCTTGTCCCTCTTGTTCATCACGACAGGCACACAGCTCGTGAGCTCGGTCCAGTCCGCGTGCAACCCGCAACTCCAGCCCGTGGAGAACCGGGAGAAGAGCCACGACTCGGCTTTACCGGGCCGGTGACAGGTGCATTTCCTTTGTCCGGGCATGCAGTCGCAGGGCTGCTCCAGCTGGATGTTTTTGACCAGGTGCCGCCCAAACGTCGTCCCGCCGGTCTTCTGAATATGCAGGAACACCATCACGTCGTCTCCTCGGATGTTGAAGTCGACGTGCCGGTCCAGGTCCCGCTCCGTGAAGTTAAATCTAGATGTGATTTTGGAAGGAAGGTCCTCGTCCGCCTCCGGCTCTGTGTAAACTAACTCAAACCCCGATGAATACCGCTGGAAGAGCCCCTTCTCGTCACTTCTGAAGTAGCAGGTGTTGCTGTCCGTCGGGCACACATACTGGTAGCCGATCATCAAGAAGAGCACCGCCGCGATGGGGATGAAGATGAGTCTGTTGAACTTCTCCTCCATGGTGGAAAACTGTTACCTCACTCCGTTGGCACGAACGGTAACGTGATGTCCGAGTCGTTCTCCTCTCCGCCTCGTCTCATCCTGCAGTTTCACTTCAGGTACGCAGTGCTCCTGTCCTGTCCTGTTAGTTAAAAAGTCCCGCTGGCAGGTGAGGACATGTCCTGCAACAGGGCAGAGGGAGCAGGTCCACTTCTCAAACTTCAAGCTATCACACAAAACATTCAGAAACCCTTTTTTATTCTTCCTTTGATATGTCAAAATGGTGGCATTGCTCGCTTGCAATAAGACCTTTTCGAGACGACAGCGCGAGACGGCACATCCCCGCGCGAGGAGCGTTCGGGCTCGGCTGTCCTGCACAACGCCAACTGCAGATCGGTATCTGCAACAAGCTGGACAAAGTCAACACCATGACTTCCCCTCAGGACCTTCAAAATAAATATTCTACGCGCATGCCTCGGGCACACTGCCTGAAAATGGGAGAAACGATTTAGGAAAAGGTCTAATTAGAATAGTTTTATATTTAGAGCTTCATAGGCCCTACCTGAATTCATATTATTTAAATAAAACATCACTGATAGTCTCATTTGAATTACATCATCATCATCAATTAGCCTGACAAACAAATATAAAAGTATTAAAATTGGAATTGTGTTTGTAGATTCAATAGATGTAACAGCAAATGTTGTTGGCTGTATGGCTATAAAGATTTTGAGGGAAAGCTTATTAATCGGAATCTGAAAAGGCAGGAAATCAAAAATATCTCTTTATTACACCCGATCAAACATATTCATGTTGACTTTGCAAGTCACATTTAGTCAAATGGCATAGAGGTTTCTGAAGGAGGCTCTGAAAGAAAAAGTTTGAGAAACACTTGACTATTAGCCTGTTAAATATTTAATCGTGAAACAAGTAAATGTTGTTTCCAACTGTTCTTCAAAGTTATTGTTATGTGATGTTTCTCCAGTCCCTTTCATGGGAACTCGTTAGTGAAATCAGCTGAGAGTTAAAACCAATGAGCCCAGGCTAGCTTTTATTTTGAAGACCAGATAATTGAATTTCCGGTTTTGTTCTAGCCAGTTTGACTCTACATCTGCGCCAGTCATCTGTCCCGCTGCCCAGCCAGTGACGCAACCGCATCTCTAAACACACACACACACACACACACACACACACACACACACACACACACACACACACACACACACACA
>JAPMOB010217997.1:0-15185 GCA_029875015.1 Lepomis gibbosus | reverse complement strand
TCGAATGCCTCTCTTTATATCAAAGCGCTTAGATGTTCCAAATGGCAAAGACACTGAACTATTGATGTCTGTATATAAAATATTGATTATGTCTATAAACTTATTCCCAAACCCAAAACATTCCAAAGTCTCTAAAAGAAATCTATGTTCGACCATATCGAAGGCCTTATAAAAGTCCAAAAAAAGAATAATTCCATCATCCTTAATTAAGTGCTTATAGTCTAGCAAATCTAACGCCCAAACGCGTGAAACTTGCACCTGTGTAAACTTCTTTCCTTTTCTGTGACGCTTTTTGGTTTTCAAATGACGACATGTGCACGGTCTACTCTTCCTCATTCTGATTGGTCCTCCGGAAAATGAAAATGACATTAACCAAGATGGCGCTGGGCGACAGAGGAAAGTGATGAGAAGAGAGAAAAGCAGACGATACAACTGTGTAACACTGTGCATGTGTTTACCCTGTGCGACTATTTCAAACCAGACCTTTATCATATCACCGGGAGACTGTCAAGTGCGTGCTGAGAGACCGCATTGGTCTACAGAGATATAATAATCCAGCCAACTGTTTGCTAACTAGCTGCTAAAGTAGCTAGCGCAGCTAACGTTCGCTAACTGCGGAAGGCAAGTGAGGAGAAGGCTGGCAGGCAGTTCGACAAGTCAGGCAGCTCTTTTCAAATCGAGAGACCTCTACGTTTGATACATTAACTGCCCTCACAGAGTTTCCAGGACGGATCAGGTCATCCAAACTAGAGGTCAGTCAGGAAAGTAACGTTGCACCTCTGATAAGGACAGCAGAAATACAACGAAGAAAGGCGTCATCTTTGCTGATCTGACGCCATGGCTCATTCCCCTATTCAGAGTGGACTGCCGGGGATTCAGGTAAATAAAATATGTTATTGTACTATTAGCTAATTCTCAGAGGCAAGTTTGTTTATTTTAGAGCCATCCCACATGTTACCCAATGTTTCTTCTTACCTTCAGCTCGGAAGTTAAATTAGATGCCTGTAAAAAAAACTTTATCTACGACACCACTGCATCTTTAACTGTCTTCAACACTATCGCCCTTGCTTTCCAATGACAAATGCACCTGTTTGCCAAAGTCAAATGTTGTATTTTAGTCAAATCTAAAGTGTTAGTTAGACACTGTATGACTGATGGGGTGTGAAATCCTGGATGTGCTCTTTAGTCAGGCATGCTCCTAATTTATAAATACTATTTATTGTAGGCTTAAATGCCAATTATAATTTCCTAGAACACAGTTTGACGTGTCCAAGTTGCCATTTTGTCCATTTCCACTGTTGTATTTTTGACCATTAGTGGAAGCCAGAAGATTCAGCTTATTGTAATGTAAGGAAAGAAAAAAAGCACATGTTCACATTTTTCAGCTTGAAAAATGACAAATATCAAAATAGTTGCCCAGTTGTTCTGTGACCAACTAATTGATCAATTGACAAGTTTCAGCTCGGTTAATTTACAAGACCTGAACTGATACTCAATATACATTATTTTATGTGTATTTACTTCTTTCAATTGGTGATGTGTCATGTCATGAGCCCAGAGCAGTCCACTTATCACACCTATTGTGTTTGAATAGGGCTGCAGCTAAGCTAAGCTTGTTTTCATTATTGATTAATATGGCGATTAATCAATTAGGCGTTTGGTGCAATAAAAGTCAGAAAATAGTAGAGCCCATGTCATTTCCGACTGCTGCTAATGATTTGCTTTATTATCGAATAATCTACCATTTCTATAGGTCTATAAAATGTCATGGAATAGTGAAAAATCTCCATCAGCATTTTCCAAAGCCCACCGTGATGCCTTTTAAATTGTTCATTTGGTTCAGCCAGCAATAAAAACTTTAAAGATATTCTGTTTACAATGATGTAAAACAGAAAAGCTCAAATTTTAGAAGCTGTAACCAGAGAATGTTTGTAATTTTTCCATAATTAATGAATTAAATGATTATTTAATTATGAAATAATAGTTATTTAATAATTTGTCAATCCACTAAATAAGCAGCTAATTGTTTCAGCACTCATGACATCAAATTGCTAATTTTGTCAACAACACTTCAATACTTAGTTCGTTAAGAAAATAGTTGCTCTGTTGATTGACTTATCTATTGACAGTTTAAAACTAAACAGATTTTTGACTGTAGTTAAAGAATTACATTTTTGTCATTGTATTTTTATGGGGCTTTTTTTTAACTTTTGTTTTTTGTTTTGTTTTTTACACATACTAACTGCCAAGAATTGGCATAAAGTAGGCCACACTACAGTTCATGTAAGAACAACAACCTCCTGGGATGACAAAACCAAGATATGCAAGGTTATTCCATTAATTGCACGCAATACTACTCTTACTATTTAATTATGAACGCTCTTCACAAGCATATGGTAAATACAGGTTTAGAGGGGAAAACATGGACCTAGCCTACAGGTTACTATGTAGAGGAGTGTTACAATTGGAAGGCTGTCAGTTAACCTTCCACCCTGAGGCTGTGGTGCGTGGCTGACACTAGACTACACAGTTGGTGTGGTGCAGATGGGAGAGCATCAAACGCATGCTTTGAGAGCGAGGTTCAGGCAGCTTTAGTTGTCGCAGTAAACCTGCTGACTGTGGATATGGCAAGTGCATTCCCATCATGTGTAGCCTGTGGTCGCAGCGCCCCTGTTGTTCTTCCCATTGTTTTTACAGGGGTCAGCCTCGACATTATAATTTTCACCTGGATGACTGACCACACCAGTGTTATGATAGTATTTTGGTTGTGTTCTTTCTACTCTGCTTTATTCTGCACCGCTCTGTCTCTTTGTCTGTGTTGGAAAGTCCCTTTGCTATCAAATTCAGCAGCCCCCTCTTTGCCAATTTGTCAAAGTGCAGCTGCTCCCCTTCCATATAGGTTTGAGCACCATGCATTAGCACTTTTACTGGAAACTAATCTCTGGGGGGGCACTGTAAAGCAATAAGCTGTGTGAGCCAGCAGATCATCGTCTTATGGCTGGGTTACCTGGTAAATTATGCTTTGGGTCTATTTGCTTTAGTTCTTTATTATTAAAGGTAATGTAAAAATACAATGGATTGCATTTAACATTTTCAGATTATCATTATAATATACAGTGTGATGCTTTTAATAAAACACTTTTCTTTCAGTATATTTTCAGTATTTGTACACTAATTTTGCCATGGATGGCACTGCAAACACTACTCGGGCAGTTGAGGCTAATGATTTCTGTGCATGAAAGGAAAGTGAACTGGCCAACTTGAAGACCATTATTCCCTCCCTGTTGCTCCATGGGGAAATAAGCAATTTAGTCCAGTCAATATGTCCGGGTGTAGTCCTTCAGTTTCTGTGTTGCCTTTGTGGTGGAGGTCAATAAGCCATATATTAGGTATGTCTGTGTTACACTGCCTCAAGTTATTCGCGGCCACCAAGGTTGATCTGAAAAGGTTAAAAAGTGTGTCTGCATGCAGAGGTCAACATCAGGCATTTTTACAGGGCTGTTGGTTTGCCAACAAAGGATAAAATGAAAGTCTTTGATTAGATTAAGTTCTGTGCTGCTGTATGTCATCTGTGGCTTTTGGTCTTTGAATTCCACACATTGCATTAGTTGATACAGAAATTGATCAAATGTATTGGTTTTGAGGAAATGTAATTTTTAGTATACCAGTCCTGATTATTCTGTCGTGATTATAGAGAAACAGCAGAGGACAGATTACTTCTGGCTTAAGCAGCTGAGCTGTGTAGAGCAAAGTAGGGATGTCCCAAGCTCACCCTCAATCAATATCACAGCCAATCAAGGCACATCATAACTGATCATTATTTGCTTTACTGAACCTGATCATTTTTCAAGGTTTAATTTATCTCACACTAAACACTGGTTATGCCAGCTGTCATCTGGGTGGACTTTTCAACCCAAAAACCAACAACAACAATACCATACATTAACCAACAGAATAAATAAAATAAAAGAAATCATTCTCTAGAATGAGGTTTACATTGGCCGAGGTAGTAATGACACTAAGACGAGAAGCTCATTTCTATAAATTGCCACCACAATAAATTGAGGCAGTCTGTATTGTTTTGATTGTACTTGCACGGCAAAGTCTTTGTAAACTTCTTCTTTTCATTTCTGGCAGGCGGCATGGGAAGTGCATTTTTGCCTCCCACTAGTCATAAACAATGTATTTGGCCTTTGCAAACAGAAATAATGTACGTTTTTGCATGTAAAGCGGGGGAAGTGACATCTGATCACAAGTGGTCAATCGAGAGGCATGTGGACATACAATTGTGTGAACTGACATTAATGGAATTGTACGCTTGTGATTGGATCACCCGAAACGCATGTTAATGCTAGGTGGACACAGGGCCTATGAAACGCTCAAGGAAAAAAGTAAAAGAATTAGAAGTTGAGAATAAGATTAAAAGAAAGCTGTAAACTATTTTCTCTTCTCCACCGATTTTATACATAAAGATGAGTTTACTAGTCATAGTTAGTTTGCCCAATGGAAACTGTTGTGTAATGTCCTGTGTGGCTGTTGCAGAGTTTTCTGAAGTGTCTAACCCTGATGATGTCATCTGGGCTTTGAGACTACACATTTAGGACAGAACCCCTACATTACAAACTAAGGGTCATAGTAAATAGTGAATGATTGTGTTTGTCGTCCGGAGACATTATGAATGCACAGCTTGTAGTGTGTGGTGTGTGTGGGCATGTGTGTGTTTTAGGGGGCTTTCGCACCTACCTTATTCGGTCCGGACTTTCGGACTTTTCACTTTTTATTAAGATGTTTATTTTGTTGAGGAAAAAGGGCCATCTGGTTTATTCAACTTTAACTCAGGAGCAAAAATCTGCCTTTAAATTTGAAAGAAATAACAATTTTTTGCCCATGTCACCATGGGCTCTCAGGGAAACGGTGATTAATCAATAATTAAAAGTCATTATTTGCAGCCCTAATTGGTTTCCTGTGTGACAAACAGCTTGAATACCTGTAATTTCACCTCCTGTGTGATTATATGAAACATTTTTGTGGTATTGATGCATCAGAATTTAGCTCGTCAGTTGCATGTGGTTCTACGTTACTTAAATGCACTCTGTCCTCTCTCCTCCCCATCCTTCACTCTGTCACACAGAATTTCAGAGCTGATCCAGAGGAGTTTTTTACCAAGCTGGACAGGATAGGGAAAGGCTCTTTTGGTGAAGTTTTCAAAGGCATCGACAGTCGGACTCAGAAAGTTGTGGCCATTAAAATCATTGATCTAGAAGAAGCGGAGGATGACATAGAAGACATTCAACAGGAAATCACTGTTCTCAGCCAGTGTGACAGTCCCTTTATTACCAAGTATCATGGATCCTATCTCAAGGTAAGCTTTCACCTTTGGAAGAATATTATCAAGTCAATATGCTCAACATAATGCATTCAGTGTGTTCCTGCAAGAAAGCTATGTAGGTCAATAAATAATGCATATGGACAATGGGATAAGTATTGCCTGTGTAAAATTGCACAGATTGCTGGTGAACAACCAGAACTAGGCCAACAATGCAGTAGGTATATAGCTTATGGGCTTTTAACAGTGAAATTTGTAGGCATTTGGACATTGACATTTGTTTGTTTTTTTTTTGCTCTCTGCACCACCATATTGGATTTGAAATAAAACAATGACAATGAGGTCAAAGTGCTGACTTTCGGCTTCAGTATCAGGGTGTTCACTTGCATATTGGGTGAACAGTTAAAGAATCATCACCTTTTTATATGTAAAAAGTGTGGCACGTGATATTCATCTGGTATGAATTTAAACACTCTTAAAGCTGAAGGTCAGCTCTTTAACATTACAGTCACTGTTTCATGTCAGATTGTGCTAAAGTAGAGATCCAAAACAACACCCTGCTCTTTATATAACCCAAGCCAGCCTCGGACCGGTGTATTGGTCATCTGTAATGGCTATATTGACAGCATCACTTAGTTGCAAACCATATTTGGTAACTATAGTAGATTTCCGTCACGCTACATGTGATGGTGCTTAGAGTGCCTCTCACAGCATTTACTATGGTACTTAACAGCAGTAAGGAGTGAAGTAGTGGTCCATTAGCTCAAGCTATGCTGCTGGCTGAAGGCGAGACTAAAGGCTTATTTGTCTGTAGTATGTAAGCATGGTATTTGTGCTATGTACATGTATTATATGTGTTTCAAAACTTTAAAGTGGTAGTGTTAAGTTCCATAGTTTTCTAGTTTGCCAAACAGATTTGGCAAAACACTGCCCTTACCAGAGGTCACAAAGGAATCAATGAGTGTCACCAGTGCTTTTTCTATTTTTCTGTTGAAAACAGTTTAGGCTTTCTTGTCTGGTCAGCAGTGGTGGCAACCATTGATCATTGCTAATGGAAGTTTCATTTATTCCAAACAAACTGCTAGTGCTGTTGCTAGAAACAGAAAATGCATCAATAAGTGTGTGCCAGAGGATTTTTACCAGATAGGACATCACAAAAGTGTGTAAGAACCACATATAAAAACTTACATTAAATATGTATGTTGAAACTAGCGTGATAATGACGATACATCGTCAGAGGTTTTGCTTATAGCATTTATTCTTAGGTGGTCATATGTGATTGGCTTACAGCAGAGTCTTTCAAACTATGGGGGGGATTCTAAAAACAACTGGAAGATAGTTATTGGAGTTTGTCCTGCTGATTTGTCCCACTTACCAACACAGTCAGCAGACGCAGCTTGTGGAGGCAATTAAGATACTTTGTACTCTTTGGAGTCATAACTCATAACGTCAAATATGACGACAGAGGGTGTCCAGGGGGCACTGTGCAAGTCAGTGAGCAGGATTGCTTGCACTGCTCTGTCTTGTACTGTATCACACAAAAGAAAATTTAAAGACAAGAAAGGGGTGAGCAAAACTGGCATCTATGTGAGCAGCAGCAGCAGCTCAGCAGCTGTCTGAGGAAGTCTGACATCTAGTAGTGAAGTAGTCTGTGTGCACCTGGAAATCACAACACACAAGCTCAGATGACACATCTGATCTGATGTTTTGACTCTCTGGTCATCTGGCTGGACTATCTTCATTTAAACACAGACCCTCATTTATTCATTTGAAAATATTGCATTTGTGCAGGAAACAGGTGCTGCCCAAGTTTTCAGAACAGTTTCTGAACAGCTGAGATATTTCTGGTGTTTCAGACAAGTTCAGGATTCAGTCCAACTAAAGTCAGTCTGTAGAGTGACTGTTTCAAGGCTATGCCTACTTAAAAACATCTTTCTATACAATTTCCTGTTCCTCAGATTTAAACAGTTATTTAAAACAGCTGATTGTTTACTTTAATTGTATGTTTAAGATTATAAGTAGTACTCCACAACTGCTAGAAAAGGATTAACCAGTCTATTGTAAATGTTAAAATATAATTAATAGAATATTTACCACTATCAATATAAATGTCAGGAGTGTCTGTTGATAAACAGATCATTATGTCTATAACAATTACAGATCCTGATTGTAAACTGACTCCACCTGTCATATTATGTAACTAGTGTCTGTTTCTCAAACAGACAGAACACACAGTACATTAGCCTGGCCCCTTGCCTAAATCAGAGTTTCAGCCATTTAGATACAATTGCTGCAATGTGTTGCTGAATGTATTTGCTCACCATTATAGTAAACAATATGTTTTGGGCCATGTAGCATTTAATAATAACCTGGATAAACCAACATTTTTTAATATTTGTCATGATGTCACTTTCCTCCACTACAGCAGTGGGGTACCACTAAAACAGTAAGTTAGCTTGTGCAGCTTTTAACTTGTCCAAAACAATTATATTGTAACAACAAGTGAATGGGACTGATGACTCATTAAAGCTGCAAACTGAGGAAAGTTTTCCATAAAATTGCTCTTATTTATTTGAAAGGGGACACATTGTGTATAAATTGTTACTTTGTAATAACTACTGCAACTTTGAACACTATCTGACTGAACTGCTGATTTTTCAGGGTACAAAATTATGGATCATTATGGAATATTTGGGTGGAGGATCAGCCCTTGATTTGGTAAGTCAAACTAAAGTAAATGACCAGTTTTAAGATCTTTTCTTAAAAAATTGATTTACATGACATAACAGTTCTCTGATGTGGAAAAATTATGTAATACCTGCGCCATCTTCCAAAGTTAAGCCTCAAAGTCACCTGTGTCCTCTGATTTATCTGTTCATCTAGTTGGAACCAGGTGCCCTGGATGAAACGCAGATTGCCACAATTCTGAGAGAGATCCTGAAAGGGCTTGAGTATCTGCACTCTGAAAAGAAAATCCACAGAGATATCAAAGGTAAGACTGGCACATGCCATAGCCTTTTTTTCTATAATTTTCTCCTGTTCCCGTAGAAAGATGAGGGCAGGTCCACTGATCAGAGATTTCCTAGCACTTTCTCTGTCATGGGTCTTTATCATGCAAATAGACACACGTTAAAGATTTTTAGAAACCTGATTAGGATTTTTAGATTAGATTTTTAATTGCTGAAACCATGTTACCAAGATGTTTTCAAGGGCGATATTTGTTGCATCTCATATTTTTGTCCCTCTTGCTTTCAGCTGCCAACGTTTTGCTGTCAGAACAAGGCGATGTGAAGCTTGCAGACTTCGGCGTGGCGGGGCAGCTGACAGACACCCAGATAAAAAGGAACACGTTTGTTGGTACTCCTTTCTGGATGGCACCTGAAGTCATAAAGCAATCTGCCTATGATTCAAAGGTCAGAATTATCTTGACTTTTATTGTTATCACGGTCACATTTAGTGTTGGAATGCAGTTGTGTGGCGTTATGCTGCAGATTGCTAAAGAAATTTATAGCTTAAACAAATACTTCAACAATAAATAGCTAATGCCCTACATTTTAAATGTAAAATTGTATACCATTATCTCAGTCATTTTGTACCAAACAGTAAGTAAAGTTTTCTGCATGTGTGCATTGTAAGACACAGTGGCAAAGGGTCAATGAGTTTGACAGCTGGATCGCTTTGGGGTCTGAAATGCTTACTGTAGGTTTACCACATCAGCTGGGTTGAAGTGAACATCTGGAGTAGTGGGAGGCTAGATAACAAGGTCATAAGCTCATGGTGAATGGGGCAAAAACAAAAGTGTTATGTTTATAATTTTGTTCAGTGTACTTTTCAGACCAACACAGTGACTGGTATAAAAATAATTTTACTGACTTCCAGTAATGAAAGAAAAACAGACAGTGAGCACACGTGGACAGGTGAATGCTCACTGCTCATTATTCATACAGTTCCCACAAGAATCATTCCTACATGTAAACAGTAGACAAGGAGAAAATGCATATAACAATACAGGATAAAGCACAGTCTTACATAAAGCTTGTTTTAACAATGAAAGTTGTTACCTGTTGTAAACCCAGGTGAAACATAACCAGGCTGTGTCGACAGTTAGCATCAATACAAAAAGTCAACAGATAAAATGGTGGTAAAGAACAATGTCTAAAAAAAGGTTTATGTGAAATTGTTTTTCTTTTCATTGCTCTGTCGACAGTTGTGTGCTTGTTTTTGTCAGGAGTTTTAACCACTTTTTAGGAGTGGTTTTCTAGACTGCAAATGACCAAAGTACATATTTTTGGAATAACCACATAACATGAGTCAGTGTGCCTCGTCAATACAACCTCAATGTCACAGTCTTCGGTTTGCAGAGCTTCCTCAAATACACACCTATGCTGCTGCTTCAGGCAGCAGTCTTAACACTCAACTTTGTGCCATTGTGTGTATTTGTGGAGAAGCATGTAAGATTCTGCTGATTTAATAAGAGGACGTTTTTGTCCAAATGTGTTTGTTTTATAGGCAGACATCTGGTCGTTAGGAATCACAGCTATAGAACTGGCTAAAGGAGAGCCGCCCCACTCTGAACTTCATCCTATGAAGGTCTTATTCCTCATCCCAAAGAACAATCCACCAACACTGGAAGGAAACTACAGTAAACCACTTAAAGAATTTGTTGAAGCCTGTTTAAATAAGGAGCCTAGCTTTGTAAGTTTAAGGGTCTGTTGTTCATACTCTTACAAGGAATAGTGCACAGTACATAAAGACAGCTATTCTTTTCATATTCACTCTTAAGTTTGTTTTGTCTTTGTTTTTCTTTAGAGGCCAACTGCCAAAGAGCTGTTAAAACATAAGTATATTGTACGGCATGCCAAAAAGACATCATATCTGACGGAGCTGATTGACAGATACAAGAGGTGGAAATCAGAACAATCTCGGGAAGAATCCAGCTCTGATGAATCTGATGAGTAAGTTGTCTGCACCATCATCATCCAGTTCAGCCAGGGGGGCAAGACACACACAAAATCGTCAGAGTACACTGAAGATGTTCTTAAAATCCTCACTGCAGGGAGCAAAATGACCAGGCATCTGGAGGAGATGATGCTGGCAATGATGACTGGATTTTCAACACCATCAGGGAGAAGGACCTAAAAAAGTTTCAGAATGGGGCAGCACAGCCTGCTGAACTTGAAAGGAAATCGGTGAGACCATACACCATTGTAAGAGGGGAAAAAGTAGTAAATTAGTAGATCACCTCTTGTTGGCAAGGCCAAGTCTTCTGTGTGTTGAAGGTCTCTTCAAATCATCTTTTTTTTTCCAGGTGCAGGAGAGTCCAAAGAGGCCTTTGTCACAGAGCTTATCAACAATCTTTTCTCCGCTGTTTTCTGAGGTAATGCCATTATCAACTTATCCCAAATAAAGACAATCTTCATCACTGATTGATGATTTTAAATTGTAAAAAAATCATCAATGCTAATTACACAGAGTAAAATATGCTGTATGTTCAGATTCACTTACTTTGGCAGACATTACAAATACAATATTTAGAAAGTGCACATTCACATTAACTAAAGTTTTCATTGTTGCAGTTGAAAGAAAAGGGTGAGACACATAATGGCAAGCCAGAGGCTGCAGAGGGGTTGCGGGAGGCCATTTACCTGGCAGAAGAAACACACCCAGGGATCTGTGACTCTCTCGTAGCTGAACTTGTGCAGAGACTTCAGAGGTAATACGATCATATCATCACTTCTTATTATATTCTTGGATGTTTTTTCCTGTTGTAGCAGGTTGTTTGGGTAGGCATAAGAGAGATGAACTGTTAATAATTGTAAACCAACAGGCGCTCAGTCATGGAGAGAGAGGCATTGTAATTGAACAGAATGGGCAAAAAGGCGGGATTGTACAAAAAGTTGTTGAATTTATTGATTGGAATTTTTAGTCACGTACACTATAACAACATGAGGTCATCACTAAAGATGTACTGTTTTGTAGACGTTTTGCAGGTACAATCTACTGCGCATGTGTGGAACGTGTCCGCCAGCTGACTGCAGAAACTAGTATAAACAGAAGTAGTCCATGTCCGCTCCTGAGTATATTCGATGCTTAAGAATTATCCTATTTACAGATAGAAAGCAACAATACATTGCATTATTCTTGAATTTATATTTACCACTCTTTCCCAATATACATAACAATTGCCAGTTTCCCATTACGGTAAACGTAAAGGTACTTTATTTGTCACATACACAAGTTCATCCTCTGCATTTAACCCAGTGGGCAGCCAATGTACAGCGCCCGGGGACCAACTCCAGGTCAAACGGCACTGACTGGGGAACCTACCTAACATGTTTTTAATGGACACGGGAAGACCATGCAAACTCCACACAGAAAGGCCCAGGCAACCAGGGTTCGAGCCCTGGACCTTCTTGCTATTAGGCCACCGTTCTGCCCACAGTCACAGTCAAGTCAGCCTCGACTCTACTTGACTCGGTTTGGCCGTGCTCCGTTTTCCAATGCAGATAGTACCCAGAGATAGTTGCCCTCAGCGTAGCTGCTCGTTATAGCAACGACACACACAACTGCTGCGACGTACAGGTACAACTTTTTCACAATTGAGAACCAAAAAAAGGCGAGTAGATCTGAGGCGAGTCGAGCTGGTAAAATGCAGTGGAAAAGGGGACATTGTGGAGTATGAACATTTATTCTTACCTGTAAAACATCTATAACCTCTTAACCTTTCTTTCTGATGTTTTGTCAGGTTTTCTGTACCACATGCAGCTGCCACTCAGTGAGAGGAGCTACATCCAGCTCTGCTCTAATTTTCCATCCTGGTGGCAACAGTCAGATGTTTTCCTCTGACCTCCACAGCCGGGATGAAGTCTCCCAGGAAGGTCTCCATCACTCATTTGCCTGAAACAAATCCTGGCCTACTTAATGTCTGTTAATACGCTAGCACACCACCAGAGGGTCCTATTCAGGACAGTCAGTGGCAACCTGTTCAGCTGCCGCCTGCTGTAAGATGTCCCTTCTCAATACCTCCTTCACAACTGTTTTCAATTTAAGGGTGGAGTTAGCTATCTTTCTGCAAGGACTTATTGGTTTTTTGAGTTTGTGGCTTTTTCACAAAGGTTTACACTCGGCATCCTTTTGGAGAAAGTACCTTGCTTAAGTAATTGTGTGCATGTGTGTGTGGCTGTGCGAGATATCCTGTGAAACGTGCGGTGAAGAGTGACGTGTGGGGTGAAGCATTCTATTGAAAACTCAGGTATCCTGCTTTAAGTGGATTGGGTCCTCTGGGAGATGGAAAGAGCTCTATAGGGTGGTTGTACAGACTTGTAAATAAGCTCATTTCTACAGATTCATGAAAAAATAATAGCGCGTTTGTTATGGAACCACTGTGTATAAATGGCCAAATGCAAACTGTAGATAATGGTTGTGGTAAATATTTTGAGACTAAAATGGCCATACATGAGATTGCCTTGCCTTTCTACTTGTTCTTTTGTATATCGGTCTTTGATTTCTCCTGTTGTAAAACTTTTTAAGTACTCATCCAGTGAATGAAAATGGCTGCCCTCTATCATGTTTCACTATTGATTTATTATATATATTTTTTAATTCTCTTTAAATTTTTGGTTTCACACTCTATGCTGTGGCTGTAATAATGTTGGAGAATGTAAAACAGAAAAAGAAAAGGCTGGATCGCTGAAGCCCCCACCATTTTCGCCCTGTTTCCAGCCCCAATTCTACAAGGCCTTGAGCTGTGTTGGTTTGTTGGACTTTTCCTCATCCCTTTTTATTTTTATTTTTTGCCGTGTGTTCTTGACTTGTTAGATAAACGGAGTTTGCGTCCATTCATTCCATTAACAGGGCAGTGCCATCATCTAGTTTAAAAAAATCAGCAGGCTCTGTTAGTCTTCCTAGGAGCTGCAGTGGTACTATCTATCTCCTCAGCGTACCTACAGCTTTAATTGCACTTCAAGTATAAATGCCTTTGACTATAAACAAAGTAGCCATAAAACAGTAGCACGAGACTTACAGTATTTTGCAGGTATGCTATATGGGACACAAAAAAGCCCACCTGAGGTCTCACACCTTGGACTCTGGAGTTGGTCATGCAGTGTAATATTTGCCTGTCTGTGTCTTTGCATTTGTACTTGTGAGAAGTTTTTCAGTTGTACAGTAAATGCATATAGACATAGACTTCTCACATAGTAGATGACACGACTCTCTGATGTACATATTAACATAAAGCCAGGAGGTGTTAAGAGACCAGCTGCACTGCTACTACTTAGTTTAGTTTAAAAGGAATGTGCATGATAGTATAGACAGTATAAAGCCTATTGGGTGGCCTGAGCAGTATGTGTTGTAGCATACTGCTGCAGGACTGGAGTTACGTTGAGTCCTCAACAGAGTTGAATCAGCCTTAGAGTATTTGTGATGAATGAGATGAACAGTATCAGCTTTAAAATGTTAGATCAAATGTTTTTCTTTTTTGACACCCCCCACCCCCTCTGGCATTAAATGCATATGCAGCAATATTTTAAAATAATTCTATCATTCCTTGCCAGAGTAATGTGTGCATGAACAAATGGACTCAGATAAGAGGAATTTTAATAAGTCTTATGGTCAGATGATATATTGTTTTTGTCACGGGGCAATACACTGTACATAAAACACAGGGAAATTTAAAGAGAAAATGTTAGTCCAACATTTTGAGAACAGTTATTTGCTTTTAAGAGGAGAGCTGGATAAGAAGATCAATCATTTCTCTTATTTGTCCATTAAAATTAAGGATGCAGTTGGTTAGCTTAGCGCGAAGACTGGCAACAGTTGGACTAGGTTTATCCAGGGATAAAGTGCACCTACCAGGACCTCTAAAACTCACCAACTATATGTTTGAGTAACTCATAAAACAATGACGAGTTTTTGGTGTTTATGTGTCAGACTATTTCTCGACAGAGACCAGTACCTTCCAAAAGTCTACAGTTTGCCAGGCATCTGGTCCTGGCCCTAAATGCCGGTTTGTTGCCTTTTAAAGTTACACTTCCAGTTATTGGACTTAACAAACGACATCTAACATTAGTGAGCTTTAGAGTTGCAGTTTGTTTCCTCTTGACAGAGTCAAGCTTACGTTAGCGGTTTCCCTGTTTCCTGCCCTTGTGCTAAGCTAATCAAACCAGCTTCTGGGTCTAGCTTTAACGTTATATTTCCCTTACAGACTGGTACAGCCATGAAAACAATGTTGATTCACTCATCTGTATTTAGCTCACTGCCAGAAGGCAAATAAGCATATTTACTAAAATGTCCAACTATTTTTAACTCTTTAATTTGACCATTTAAACACAACATTTCCTCCCCATTTCTCTCCACAAACAAAAAAAAATTCTGCTTGCTTAATGTAAGCTAACTTTGGTGGAATACACAGTTGAAAGACAAATCTGTGGAAACCGGTTAACCAAATCAAGAAAAGGTACCAGACTCAATTGTTTGCATTTCACTCAATTTTCATTTTGTGTTTTCTGCTCTCCATTCAATCTTCTCATGTGAAATATATGCCATGTAAGTCATCCGCCCCAGACTGAGAATAATTCAATACAATTTGCACCTTCTACATAGTCTGTTATGACTCTCTATCTTGTTATGTTTTGCACTTTGCAGATTTATTTAGGTTTTTAAAAAAAATGGTACTTGAAAAGGCTACAATATGATGTTGCAATTACACCAGTTAAATTAATCCCCCCTCTCCCCCCACCATTTGTGTGTTGTATGGCAATAAAGCAGTGTGATCGCCAGGAGTCATTTCTTAGCACAAGTAGGCATATATTCTATTAAACTATTTTTATAACCCAAAAAGAGCAGTATTATGTAATAG
>JAPMOB010217994.1:0-34356 GCA_029875015.1 Lepomis gibbosus | reverse complement strand
CACAATGCGTTTTTTAATCAACCGGCGTATCAATAACTAACCTGGCTAGTTGTAAACAAACAGCTGGCCGAGCGAGGTAAATGGAACGCCGTCCACTCGGGTGTGACGTCATTCCCAGCTCCGAACTCCGAGGTAAATGGAATGTAGCAACAGCTACATCCATGTTAGCACGTCACGTTTGATGTGGCAATTTCACAGTAGGCAGACACACAGGTTTGAAGACTTGTTCTTGCCCCCTACAGTGCAATTCGGCTAGGTATACATCTGCGCTGAAATATCAAGGTGAAAGTCATCATAGCTTGCGTAGTATAGACCCAGCTCCCAACCCAACTTTGAGAATAGATTAACGCCGATATTTTTTATCGCCCGATAAGAGTCTCACGTTAACGCAGCACGTTAACGCAGCACGTTAACGCAGATAACGGCCCAGCACTACTTCAAATATTTTTAATCAAGTTTAGTTGCCCCTGATTTAACCATCCTTGGATAACTATGACCTTAGCCACGCTTCCACCAAAGGAAATATACACTGGAAGTAAGAACCTTTGGAGGAACTCACTACATTTCCACCGCAGGGACCAGGGTCTAAATTTAGTTCTAGGGTTTTTATCTTACCCCTCAAAAAGTCCCTGCTAGGGGGATTGGGGCTGCCTTGCACGGAATTTGTAAATGGGCGAATAGGCCACTGCATTTAAATTGAGCATGTTGTCTGTTGTTGTTTGCAAACCAATAAATCACAATCGACAATAGCACACACAAGTCTCGCCGATGTCGGCCTGAGATCATTCGTCTGCATTAAATTTATAGCTCGGAAACAGCAGCCAGCCTGCAGCGGTGTGTTTACAGCTAACAAGCTCTTGTCGGCTGGAAATGTTTTAATAACCTTCCAAACTTTCGCGATTCTATTTTGTGATTGTATTTGTGTTTCTTTCTCTGTGCTGGAGTTAATTAAAATATCTTCATTATACTCCCACACAAAAAAGCTGCTTTAATGGTCAAAACATAGCCTGTGGTTTGTCATTATATTCCAATCAAATCTGATTTTCATTTAAAAAAAAAAAAAAATTTAATTGATAATGGTAGGGCTGACCCCCAATAGTAGAAGATTCGATGCTTCAATGGTTGGAGCCTGATTCGACTGTCAGTCTCGCAGTCGAAGCTTCGCAGCAAAACAAGGATCATGCTATGGAGGTGCTCAATGTCTGATTTTACATGGAGCTACCAGTTTTCTCCCAATAAGTTAATATACAGCCTATGACAATATGCATTTCAACATTTAATGCTGTAAATAAACATGTAAAAAGAATAAAACTTTCAATAAATGTTTTTAAAAGTGCATAAATAAATCCTAAATTGTAACCCTAACCGTGCGTGCCGGCGGAGAAGCCGCCACGCACACTTGCTGTAGAGACGGAGCCCCAGCTTCGCAGATGTTGTGCCGAGTTGTCCGCACCTCGCCGTTGATGAACCACACAAAGAATAATATTTCGTTTTCAAATAGCTGGCTACATGAAATAGACCCGCAAGGAACAGCAACGTGCATGTAGTTGACGGCAGCACGGCAAGCACGCAAAACTCACACAAGACATGTGAATGGCAGGTGAGAGAGAAAGAGAGAGAAAAGGGTATTCATAAAGACTCAGTTTAGCAGGAAATTTACAGTGTAAGTTAAAAGAATAGACACTGCAACTCTGCAGCAGCTTCTAACCCCATTATAGTGACTTGTAGTCATTTTTGCAGCCGGGAAAGCAACGGTGCCGACCCATTCTGGCCACTAGCTAACAAATACTAAAACTAGCCAATGCTAATGCTAAATCAATCAACTATCTAAAACAATCAAAGTTGAACTATGAGCTAAAGCTAACCTAAAACGACTGGAATGATCTATCAACCTCAACATTTACACAAGTATAATTTATGCTTACAGTACAATCTACCTACTCAATCACTGTACTCAATCCATGCAGTCTGCTCAGCCACTCTTCTATAAAAGAGTAAAGAAGAGTCGGGAGACCCTGGTTTTATCGGGGGGGGCACACTACTTTAAAAGTAGTGTATGGGAGTGCCCTCCCATAGTAGTACTACAATGAATAGGCTATTAGTTTTGCTTCCATACCATCACTGCAATCTTTTGGACTAATTTAGCAACAGTATATTATGCCTATTATGTTTAGAGCCAGTGTAACGTTAACTAAATAAAACTGTGACGTTGCAAAATCAACAATAAACCTGTCTGTTTTTAACTTACAGAGCACAACCATGTAATGTGCAATTAATGACAGCTTAAACTACTGTAAGTCAACACACCCTGCACACTCTCAAACCAGTGTAACGTTCTAACTAAATAAAACTGTAAGATTATATGATCAACAATTGATCAACAATAAACCTGTAACCTCTTTCCAGCCAACAGTAATAATTAAGGTGATGGCAGCCAGCGGGACGTAAATAATTGCGTTAATCGACTACCACAAGTTTGGCAAACGCTCATTCATCTTTTCATAACGAACAACAGTCGGTTGTGAGCTAAACAGGTTTACTCACCACAGCTTACTAACCTATTTGCGTTCAGCGCTTCTTTGTTTGGGTCTTGTTGTATGAAGTTTTAAAGCCAAAGTTTATGATGAATGGTGTCTCTCACATGCGGCCGCGCAGCAGATGCTACGTATTACATAGGCAAGTTATAACGGAGGGAGGGAATAACGGCAAGCTCATCAGACGTTTCCTAAAAAATAAACATTGTTCACAAGTCCTGCGCCTCGAGTGCGAGTTGAGTCTGAAGTCTTTTGAGGACGAGTCTCAAGTTGAGTCTGAAGTCACTGTGTCCGAATCTGGCCTGATGTAAGACAGACGTAAGCTAGCTTACAATGTTAACTGTCCTGTCAGATACAGTAATGCTGTTAAGTATAGAACTTGACCTCTGTTATTAACTAGTAATGCTAGCTAAGCTAATTGTTCAGAGCAGTGGCAACAACCAGGATATAATGTATTCTAACATCAACAGGATAAACTGTGTCAGCGGGCACATGCACACCTGAATGTTTGTTATATCTTGGGAGGGTTGGCTCATCTGAACTAACATGCCAAAGTAAATGAAGAAAAAAAACTAAATCATGCCTGCATGTGTGCTAATTCAGTAGGGATGATAATGCGAGAAAAGATGTTGTACAGGAGAAACATGTGAAAGCAACATAGAATGCCTGAGAGCTGCACTGCATTAGATTATGTAATACTTACAGATTTTGAAATGTTACCTGCCACCTGAATTGTTTTACATGAATCATTTTCATCATAAACTGATGTAGGAAAGGCAGAACAGGAAATGTCACCAGAATGCAGCAAATGTTTAATGCTCAAAATTATCTGGGGGAGGACACCCAGACCCCCCAACTCATATTCCAGCTTTGATGATTTCTACTAAATAATGTTAATTAATCATCACATCTCATTCTTGTGACACCAGTGTGGTGCATCACCACATCTCGTAAGATAAGTGTATACTTTTCTAGTTTCTAATTATTTCTAGATTCTAATGATTGTTTTTTTCTGTATTTGCAGAGCTGCTCAGGAAATCAGCTGAACATACACTGGTTGACATGGTGCAGCTACTGTTCTCCAGGTAAATGAATGGGAAATTGGTGGATGAAGATGGGTGGAGTGTACACTCCTGAAGTGTTTAAGAAAGTGTATTCTATATATTCTATATATGTTAAAGAGACTAATCAAAGAATTTCTTGTAAGACTAGAATTAAAGTTGCTTCCATGTGTGAAGAGTAGTTTTAAACCCCACATCCAAAAATGCTGTGCCAGAAGGAAAGCAGGACGGACTGCTGCTGCACTTCCTCCATCACCTCTAGATAATAGATGAGCAGTTCTCTGCATATATCTGTCTCTCAGGCCTCATTATTCCCCTTGAAGCTTGTGAATTTCATTTTGTACTGTGCACAGGGTCAACGGGCCACTGATTTACTAATGCCATAACATGATTTCTCCTTTGGCATTTAGGATAAATGCTCTCCCACCGCCCACACACACACACACACATGCACAAAAAAACCCCACCCTGTCCAGATCCATCAGAGTGCCAGTCACATTCAGTCACAGACAAGGGGATGAGCCAATTGAGCTTCTCACCACATGATCTGCATATAGATGAAGCTGGTCTCTGCTTTTACAGCAAAGCTTCCAGTCCCATAAATACTAAGGAGCATACCTACACACTGGCACACATACAGAGTTAGCATTGCCAGCAACCCCAGACAGAAGCAATCAGGAAAATCTGCCACAAAAAATGCTTTTGGCTCATCTGAATGTAAAGGAGCACATCTGGAGAACAAACAGAGCTCAAAATTAAGTTATGTTGTCCACCTCCTCTCTGAAGGTGTGTAAGTCACCACCAAGACTATTTGATGCAGGATTTGTCACAAAGTGATGGATTATATTCCTTCCAGTAAAGTCCAGTGTTGGTTTTTGCCAAGGTTGTCGCCATTTACTGACGTTCCCTCTAAGCGTTCTTGGCTTTGTTTTTATTTGTTGGCAGGACTCTTAAATGGGACCTTGTTATCATTTCCTACTTACTGTGTGAGCATGGAAATAAAAAAAGCATGGTAGCCACAGTCGTACACAGGCATCCCTGCACGTGAACAGGAGATATAAATTTAGTGTGGGCATACTACCACATCTATTGTTCACACATACACAACCCCCCATCTCATTTTGCTGATGTTCAACCCCCAACTTGTCCACAGACCCTGGATAATAGAGATGTGAGAGGGTCTGGGCTGCACCCCTCTACCCCTATCAGAGAATAATGAGCAGCAGCTCTCTCCAGCTCCTCAGAAGCAGTCTTAGATTGCTTGACTGAAAGTATTAGGCATGTTAATCTGTTGGACCCACAGATCATCCAATAATCGTGCTCGCAAGACAACACTCTATTAATGTGGAGTTAATGTCAGGAGGGGGGCTGCTGGCCCCCCCCTTTTTTTTTTGTCCGTATGTGTGTGTGACTGGTGACATCTCATTTTCCAACAAATCTTTAGAGTCCACAGAAACCTAGTGGAATACACACACACGCATTTTTTGTGTGAAGCCTTGAGAACAGCAGCCAGCATTGCTCATCAAATGCTGGAAAAGTTTATTGACTCAGGTTTAACATGTTGAGATTCCCACTGTGATATTGCGTCTTAAGCAGTTTTGGGTTAAGAAAATACATTACAGGGGTACTTTGTAATTCCACTTCCATCAAGTCGGGGGACTCACAATAGAAACATTTGAAATCGACAGTAGAGGCAAAGATATTTATGATTTTTATTAATCAATCAACTGATTTTTAGCAACAATGATGATTATCTAAACATTTGAGCAACTTTTCACAAAATACTACTCTTGTTTGGATCCTATTTTGACCTTTGAAGAAGCAACACAGAGGCAATTAAAATCTGCTGATGGCATCTTAATGGATACTTTTTTATTTATAAATTCCTATACCCATAAGGATAATTCCTGGACAATAGTCTGTAACTTAGGGATTGATTTATTTCAGAAGATTGTTTTCCCATCTTAATTAAATTGTATGGGTGTTTTTTTCCCCAGACTACCTCAGTTCAAAGAGGAGGCCAAAAGTTATGTTGGAGCCAACATGAAGAAGGTAACAGAACTAATCTATCAAATGTGTATTTGATCTGCTTGCTATTATTGCCGTTTTTCTTCAAATTTTACTGTCTTGGTTTTTCTCATTGTCCTTGTGCTGTTTTAAGGTTTCTGAACATTCTATTTGTGGCTGTGAAATGTGACCTTTACAGCATCTTAGACCCCTTTACCCGGCATTAAAATGTGTCTCATATCCAAATTGAATCCAGAATGGTTTTAACCTGATTACATTTACTCCTGGTGTTAATATGCATCTCCAGTGTCCACATTAAGATCTGATCGCTCAGTCTACCTCAAACACCCGAACGTCACATCGTCCTGTCGTTTGTGCAGGTCCATAAAAAGCTTGACTTTATAATAATAACTTTCTGAAGGAACCAGCTTTCTACCGTGAGTTGTTCTTTCCTCCATGGATTATACACCTGTGCTTTCCTCTCTGCAATGGTGATGATAGCTCAGCCAGAAAATGAAACTTAAGCTCCACCTGCCATTGTTTCCTTATGCTACCATTCATCATAACATCTACTCCTTTCTGTTGTTTTAGTAGTTATATTGAGTTTAACACAGCTGTGTGTGAGTTAACTAGATACATTCAGTTCTAGGGCTGGTCCGAATACCATTTTTTGAGCTTCGAAGCTTCGGTAGTAATGAATATCGAATATTCGAAGCTTCGGAAAATCAATTTGTATAATTTATATTTAAATTACGAAGCTGCACAATCTCTTTAGGCTGCCTGTCCGTTTGCATTTTGATTATTTCCAGAAACCGTTCATCCAAACGACTTCACAGGGGAATACAGTGTCGTTTTTGGTGCAATATAGATAGACAGGCGAGACGCGACACATTCAGAATTTTTAATAAACTAATAATAACTAATAATTTTTTAAATAAAAAAAAAAACAACGAATATCCGAATGTCACATTTTCAAATCGAATACCAACCCACCGAACGAATATTCGAATATTCTAGTCCTGCCCTATTCAGTTCACCACCAAAACATGAGCATGTTCAGTGAACAGCTCTGTATGGACACAATGCCTGAATTCGCCATCAAACCTTTGATTATCTTAGGGGGAGACTGTGAGTGATGCATATTTCCGACAGTCCAATTGCATTTACACTTAGCCAATCAGATCACAATCTGTCCTCAGTGTCTCAGGTGCATTTACATCTGTACTTTTATGTGGTTAAGCACTATCTGATTGCAATCCGATCAACCAAAACGCATTTCAATGCCAGGTGTGAAGGGTGGTAAAATTATCTCGATTCATTAAACGATGTAATTAAGGACTCAAAGTCTGGATATACCTTTAACACCGCTATTTATGGTTGTCCTGCTCCTGTCACCTGTTCCTAACATTGCAGCCCACTCTAATCTCATTTCTGCCTCTCAGTTCTCAGCCTCTCCTACTTTTGCTTTTTGGAACTTTTAGTTTTTGGTTTGAGTTGCCAGTCTTTTTTGCCTGGCTGTTTACCTTCCCACAACCCCATTCTGTGTCCTGGACACTAAGGATCATTTTTGTGCAGAGCAGTGTAGAAATACAAGTCAGAATGACCAGAGAGGGTACTTAGCCTGTGCGATTGGTCCACTGGCATAATACACTAACATAGGGCTAACAAGACTTCTTGGTGAGAGTACATTGGGTTGCAATTAATCTTTGGTCCTTTTAAGCCAAGACCAGAAAAAAGTTTATTTGTATACTACATTTCAAAAACAAGACAATTCAAAATGCTTTACATAAAACAAAGCACCATTGGCAGTGGTGGCCAAAAGGTTAGAAAGCGAGCTTGTGACCTAGAGGTCGATGGTTCAGTCACCAGACTGGCAGAATAAATCTGGGTGTGAAAAGTAAAACAAACAGTGCTTGCCCTCCCTCATTTACCACCACTGAGATGCGCTTGAGCAAGCCCCATAACTCCAACCGCTGCTCAGTGGCCAGCAGACCAGACTGCAGTTGTACTGGTCAGTTTCCAGGTGTGAATGTGTAATGGTGTGAATGTGATCAGTGCCTCCTGCAAATGAGAGGTTGCTCTCAGTAAAGCTCCCTGAATAAATAAAGGTTAAACAAATACAAATAAAAAGCATTGGGCATTACAAAAACTACAATTGAAAAGAATTAGAGAAAATTACAACATGATAAAACAGGAGAGTAAAAGTTAGCAGCAGCAGTCTGAATCAGCTGTAGCTGTCTGATTGATCTTTTAGAGAGAGACCTGTAAAGATAATGTTGCAGTAGGCGAGTAAACTCGAACTAAAGATAACTGCATGAGTGTTTTTGTGGAGACTTTGTGTTAATGTTGCAGGTAGTGTCCAAGTGGTGGGATGAAGAGCAGCACAAAATGGCTTTTCAATGGAAATATTACAGGGCCCACCAAAGACGGCCTATATTGTTTTGTACTATGCAGCATTCCAATGACCAAAAGTCTGTATATTATATAGATGAACCCCTAGTAAGAAATTTCCCTTTTTGCTGTTTTGTTTGAAAGGCTTCTATATTGGTGGTGTTCATGTAGAGACCTGTGTGAGACCTGAATATTAAGCAGTTGTTCCAGCAGTTGCTGGTTTTTGCATTATCTATCTGCCTGTCCACTCACACTGCCTGCTCATTACCTGGCTGCTCATTCTCTAGTGGTTAGAGCCTGTTGTGGCTGTGTCTCAAAACCCTGTGCCCTGTTTGGATCCCACACCCCTATCATCATGCATAAATGTGTATGCTTGAGTGTGTTTTGTGTTGGTCCCACTGCTGACATGTTACCCATCACTAATCACGGGCACCTGCCCGCTCCCCTTCTTTTCTGAGGCTTACAATATCTTGTGGAAAAACAAACGAGTGCAGGTAAGGAAGATGACTTTCAGTATTTAGGCTGGGGAATCTCTCTCCGTAACCTTTCCCCTGTCCTTTTTTTTAAGACCTCACTAATCTCCCACTTCTTTAGTGAGTACACTTTGCTAGAAGGAGGAACTTGACATGCTGTATTTAAGAAATTACCACCTGCTATTTAAGAACAAAACAATTGATTAGATGATTCATCATGTTAAACATAGTTCTCTATGAAATGTCTGTGCTTGTGAATACTCAAATTAGAATTATTATTATGAAAATCGAGTCACTTAAAGGTTAAGTGTGTAAGTTTTAGTGACACCCACCCCACATACACACAAAAGATTTCACCGTCGTCGTCTGAGACAGCAGAGCGTAGCCACTAACCAGTCAAGAAATTAGGTTTCTTTAGATAGATATATCAAGAAATTATATTTACTTGATTATTCAGTAAAAAATGGTACTGTGGATATTATTGTTAATTGTTCATCAAACAGCAATGTCAAAAAAGTGCCACATAATGTGGCGTACTCCTGTAATACGTTATTTTACTGTAATGTAATCATACATTTCTTGCATTTTACATCTTGGAAGAGTTGGCTCATCAACTAACATATTAAAGTAAATGAAGAATATATCAAAAATGATTTAATCAGTTCATTATCACAATTCATTATAAACCACATAATACATGAAGTTTACAAAGGCATTGTCAGGTGGGCATTAAGGCTCGTCTCCACTTTGCCCAATTAATTAATTGCTTCAATTAAAATACAATAGAAACACAAAGTAGTACTGATAGATGTGATTTAAGCTTGTGGTAAAATGCTTTTAATGGGCATTAACCCTGTTATGATGAGCATTATTGGTCACTTAATAGGCACACTGTATTATCATATAACACAGTTAGCAGTGAAAATGTATAACTTTTTTCCACCAGGGCAGTAAAATGTGAAGTTTAGCTGATCTGGACTCTCCATACTGTACAGTTTTATTGCCCATAATATTCATCAGCTGTTTGTCTCACTAACTTAACTGACACATTTCTGTCCACTTAGCAAAGTCAAAACACAGCTTTGGATAATAACTACATGAAATAATTCCAACTGTATATTTTATAGCATTGATGTGAAACACGCCACTTCTCTTAGTGATTTTGCCCATCTTCTAGCTAAAGATATCAAACAGTTTTTATTTTATAACATAGTGGATCAGCATTTATCAAAGGAGGGATTGCTAAAGTTTGACTAACTTAATTACCTTTCCAGCAAAAAACTGGCAACTTAAGTGCCGCTTTGAAAACATTTGCCCCACATCAGAGCCTTCCATCTGGGAAAATCTACAACGATTATATCCTTGATTTCTGCCATCATCTGTCTGCATCTGTCCTGACTTCGTCTGGCTTCATCGTGTATTTGCTTCTTTGACGACGAAGATTCACGCTCCGTTTGCTCATGCTAAATAGTGTGTTCCTCCATTTGTCCAAATTTCACTTCTCTTCTTACTTATAATAAATCAGACACATACTCAGAGGCTGGATATTATTATTATTATTATTGTTATTATTTCATCTTCTTTGTACGCATTCAACGCAATATAGATCCTCAAATATTACACACTGAACCTTTAAGTATTGTGATTCTTTTTTAAATATTTTTAAGATAGTTTTTTCATCATTTCATCATTGTTATAAATAATTCATTATAAATAATTATTGTATATTATTTTACCACGAATTATTATTATTAATTAATTGTGTATAACTAATTATATAATTCATTAAAAAGCTTTCATTTTAAGTCCAGAAATCTTATGGCACTAGTTGATGAGTAGCTAAATGTGTCATCTTTTATGCAGTATTACAATGATGCTGCTGAGATAAAACTCAGAAAGACTGACGTATGAAATATGATGTGCATTTTATTTTTAAATATGACAATTGACATACAGTCTGTAAGAGTGTTTCAACTTTTCCCTAGTGGTTTATTGTTAAAAAAGCACAAAAATCATTATTTTGAATCTCAATACTTCAGAATCACTATACATGTCAAATCGGCAGTATCGTGAGTATTTAGTTGGGCGATATGCACAAGAGTGTCTGAAAGCGTAAATATTGTAAATAACTAAACAGTACCCAGAAACTGTATAGTTACAGAGTCGCTCTTTCTAGTGTATAGTATATGTGTGCATGAACTTACTGTGCTGTTTTTCTTCTGTGCATTGTTTTCCAAAATTGCAGAAAAAGGAACGTGTTTGTTTTAATACTGTGATCAAATAAGATGCTCTCTTTTTAACCTTAGTTAGTATCTTCCCAGATGGAGATATACCACTTATTTCTCAGAGAACCAGGATTACCCTGACAACTAGAGTGGTTTCATTTTATGTTGTTGTTAACTAGTGTTGCCAAAGCATGCTGCACAAGGTTCACAGTAAATGTGTAATACATGGTAAATGGACTGTGCTTTATTGTCTAGTCTAGTCTTTACACTACATGTCACATCCACCCAATCACACACACATTCATATACTGATGGCAAGGTACCAACTGCTCATCAGAAACAAAAACTAATCATTCACACACTGATGGCACAGCCATCGGAAGCATAATGATGCAGGAGTGAAAATATGCAGCTGTTTATGTCCATTTCAAAGAGCACTTCACCGATTTATCATGGCACTTCTATAACATTGTGGAACTCATTAAACAAAAATATAAAAATGATGTTAGCCATTCTACGTATCCTTCTACTTCTACTTGACCGCTGATAATTTAGTCTGAGAATCGTGTGTGTTAACCTAGTAGCAGCTAATTTAGCATTGAGCTCCAAACCTCAAGCAAAGATGAGGAGCGACACAGGTTTGATAAACACATCCCCAGATTTTGTATGCCTCCTTGCCGGCGACAGCTGTGGCATTATGTTTTCAGATATGTAGTCTTCAGTTCCAACTGACATAATTTCAGGACATTTATCAAATTTCAGACATATCAGAAATATGTAGACATATGCACTTGTGCTCCAAAAGACCTGAAAACCGACCAAAATCGGAAAAAAAAAAGTTCCCCTTTCAGAAGAAGGTCAGCCTATCCAATCATGGCCTTGTCAGTAATGATGGTCCAGCAGTACTCTGTGTTTGGAGAGGCCTTTACTCAGTGATCTCCTCTGCTTCCTGTAGTTGAAGATGCGTGCTGGTGGGATGAGTGAGTCATCTAAATGGAAGAAGCAGAAACGCTCGCCAAGGCCGCCTCGCCACATGGTCCGAAGTCCCTCCGGTCAGATGGACCCAACCCAGTCCAGCACCCTCAGCAACAACAACCTTTCAGGCAAGAGACTAAATATTGTAATAATACACTCAATGATACAATTATAAGTGACCCTTTTTAGAAGCTAAAAGGACTTCAAAGTCCGCATTTCTCTGTTCTTTTTAAAAAATCCAGGTAGGGTAAAAACTAAACAATAATTGTATGCCATTTTTATGAAGAATTCTCTGATATTTACCCTATTTTCTGGCAAACAAATGAGTAAGGAAAGTGTGGTGTATCTTAACTATTGCTACTGATTTTCATATGATAGATGAAGCTGTAGTATACATGTGGGTGAATGGTGACGCACAACATGTTATACCAATCTATGGCTGCATCTCTTTCCTTTCAGGTGGTGTCCCATTCATTGAGCAAGGCTTGTCCACCTCTAGCCTACCAGCTTCAGATAGTGCTGGTTCATCCATTTGCAGCCCTACAACCACAGACAGTGGTGTGGACACCTGTTCCAAAGCCACCTCCAGGGAAGACCTGTCTGACCTGGAACTATGTAGCTCATCTGCAACCACCCCTAGTACTGCTATCACACTCCCTGGGACTGAACTTGGCTCTCCAGATACACATGTATGGCTGTTTGGAAAATATCAATAGAAACACCAACAACCTCTTTGCTCATAATCAGTTCTTACACCACAAACATTGCATTATTTTATCAGTATCTTTTTTTCCTTTCTCTATTTTCATCTTGAGAAATTGTGTCTATTGTTGGTGGCTGTGTGTACTCAAGTAACTCTAGTGTAGTGAGATCCTCCCCTTTTCTGTTGAGCTAGCGTGTGACTTTCATGTTGACTTGCGATTTGAATTCTATTTCCATCTGTGTCTAGTGTGAGGGCAGGCATTTTGAACCAGCTCAGTCTGCCTCAGTGGAGTCCATACCTGAGGTTCTGGAAGACAAAGACTCCTTAACAGAGCAGTCAGACAGCACCTCTGTCCATGACATGGACTATGTCAACCCCAGAGGAGTCCGTTTTACACAATCCACACAAAGAGACGGTAAGAATACAGAGGCTTCTTTCACCTCTGATTTCTCTTGTACTGCTACTTTGTTGCAAATTGTTTTGTCACTCTTGACACACAGTTTATAAGCAGACAGCTTTTGATAATCACTGTTTTTTTCTTAATCTTTGTACCCATTGTGTCTCTCCTGTAGGAGCATCCCTCATCCCTTATGGCCTGCCATGTCTAAGGGAGCTTTTTCGCTTCCTGATTTCACTGACCAACCCCCATGACCGCCACAACACTGATGCCATGATGCACATGGGCCTGCAGCTGTTGACTGTAGCACTCGAGTCGGCACATATTGCTAACTACCAGACTTTGCTAGGACTGGTCAAAGATGAGCTTTGCAGACATCTCTTCCAGGTGATGTAGAATGTAGAAATGAATGCTCATAGTTGTTGTATGTTTGTGCCTGTGTGCTTTGTCTGCATTACAAGGAGGATAATAAGATAATTTTGCCTAATTCGGAAAATGTTAGCAATTGGGGAAAAAGGTGGTGGAATCCATAGTATATTTTTATTCAGCTGTTGTGCAAATTTTTGCTTAGATTAAGATTTGTGTTAACCTTGAAATGATTTTTTACTATTTTCTTCACCATTTGATGGGGTATCTTGGCTACTTACAAGCTGAAATATTTGGTCTTGGTTACAGGGTACAAGGTTGTTTATTAGTCATTGTACAGGGCTGCGCAATGAAACAAAATTTGTAGTTCCTTCATGCAACGCACACAGTGTATAATTAAGTGTAGGCCTATATTAAAATATGGTAAAAACAATAAAACATTATATATAGTTATTTATATACATAAATTCATAGTTTCCAGTCACATGACATACGCGGTGACACCAGACCAACATAGCGGCTCATAGTATGACTCCCCTGTAGAGACGCCGCAAAAGTAAAATTTTATGTGGATGTTGATTATTGCATCTGAAAGCACAACAACCATCCAGCATTTTAGCAACACAAAAAGTAATAAACTCAATGTAACAGTGTATAACTTGCTTCCTGGTTGGCGGGGCAGCGGAAAGTAATGTTTTTTTTGCCCTCGAAGGGAGCAGTTCCCATGGAACGTGATATCACGTGAAAACTATGAATACGTACACGTATCCACCCTGTACATTCCACAGTTCCTCAGTGTCAAGCATTTGCATTAAGTCTTTAATTCCATTTTGGTCAAAGTAGGAACAAAACTATGGTGACTGTGAATGAGTGAAGTGGCATCAAGAACAAAATCACACATTTTATTCAGAGAAAACTACACTGACTTTCTGTATTAATATATCAATGTAACTTTTCTGATGATTTCTGTCTGTGTTGTAGTTGCTGAGTGTGGACCGTATGAACCTATATGCTTCCTCCATACGACTTTGCTTCTTGCTTTTCGAAAGCATGAGAGTACACCTAAAGTTTCAGCTTGAGGTAGCTGTGTAACTAAATACTTTTTTTTTATTCAGCAAATAATCTGTATGCTCTGTCAGTTAACTGCCAATTTATGGTGAAACTGATCCTAAGGATTTAATAATCATCACCCTGTGTGCTGAACTTGCAGATGTACCTAAAGAAACTGATGGATATCATAACGTCAGAGAACATTAAGATGCCCTATGAGATGAAGGAAATGGCTCTGGAGGCACTGGTCCAGCTGTGGAGGATCCCCAGCTTTGTCACTGAGCTGTACATCAACTATGACTGTGACTTCTACTGCTCCAATCTGTTTGAGGACCTCACCAAGCTGATGTCCAAGGTAACATTCAGACAATACTGGAAGTTCTTGTTGGATAGGCTAAACTTCAAGCAAAGTGCTTTATTTCCATTTTTTCTCCTTCATGAATCGTTAAAGCTTGGATAGTCAGTTTATTTCAGAAGCATTTTTGGTTTTATTTGTTGATTTTCTCTTTACATCCTGACTGCAATCAATAAATCAAATGCTCTGACACAAAAGTTAAAAAATGCGCATCCTCTGGCTGTTGCAGGACTGTAATAAACACAGACAGCCAATCATTTCATTCATACCTAGTGATAGACTCACTTTGCATAAATATGTGTTTTGAGGAGTAGCTTTGGAGGGAGGCCTGAAGGAAGGAGGTGGAATTTTTTCAGTTGGAAACTTTCAAAATCTAGCCATTTCTAGCTGTTTTCTCCAACATTGCCAATCCCAGCTTTAGTAAAATTCAAATAATGAAATTTCGTCCTCATAATTTTTTGTAGTACAAGAAATAATAATAATTTATCTAGTGTAAAGGTAACGTCCTTCACTACTGATTTGATGGATTTAAAAACAATTAGACAATAGATGATGTCATCAGCACTGAAAAGCATTGAATTTAGTTCCTTAAAAGAATTGCCTTAGAAGGTATTAATCAGTCTTGAATTTAATTTAAAAAGCTCTTCAATATTTTGTATTTGCTGCCATAGACAGACAGTAGCATGAATGAGAGTGGTGTGTCAGTGAGGCTGTTGAAGCCTTTTTTGTGGAGATTCACTCAGCTCCATCAGATCTGCAGCAAACACTGTTACCGCTGCCACAAGGACTCTCATTGGCTCATAGTAGACAAAAACACTTCAGTTTTTTTTTCAAAATAAATCAGCCTAGTTTTTTTATTTTATGACTTATGATAGTTGTATTTAAAAATGAATTCCAATATTTTGTTTCCCCCCTCTCACTATAGAATGCATTCCCAGTGTCAGGGCAGCTCTACACCACCCACCTCCTGTCATTGGAGGCTCTGCTCACAGTGATTGATAGCACTGAAACCTTCTGCCAGGCCAAGGTGGTCAACAGCACTGCTCAGCAAGACCAGTCAGAAACACTTCTGGCAGAAGGAGAACGTTCAACCAAAAACGGAACAGACACAACAAGTGGTATACACACCACAGCTCACATCTAACTGTTTATAGACATCTGACTGTTACTCGCAAAGTCCACTGAATCCGCCTGCGTTGCCTTACGGCTGCATCACGGCTGCTGGACTGCGTTGCAGACTCCGCTGCTGAAACGCTTCCAGTGGAAGTTGACGTCGTGCAGAGAACAGAACACCAACGTGGCGCAGCCGTAATGTGACGCTGATGGAGTTGGTGGACTTTCTGAGTTTCGGAGAAAAATTTGTCCTTTAACTGTTTTCACTATTATTAATTTTAGTTATTTACGTTATTAACTATTTACTATTTTTAATAGTCTTTTGCTCTTTCTTGTAAAAATATTAATTAATAATATTATGTTATATATGTTTAGCCCATTAAAATGCTTAAAATGTAAAAGAATTAAATAACACAAATGTCAGATCAGTAGCTTCAGTGGTACAAAAGTGACAGTGTTTGCCTTGCTAGTTATTTTGGTGTTTTTTTTGTCTTCAGACCTTAATAGACTGGACAGTCCCAATGATCTTAGTCATCCACGAGCTGAGAATGCACCAATGTGTCCACCAACCAGTGGATGTCTAATGGCAGAGAAGATGAGTCTGGGTAGACAGGATCAAGGAGACAGTGACACTGGTGAGATTTTGAACTTACACACAGTTTTACTTAAAAGTCTTCCTAAGCATTGGGATAGAAACTGTCAGTTGAAGCTATATAAATTTTTATTTTTTCATCCAGCTGAAAAGAAAGCCCCGAAAATTCCCCAGCGTTTTACATCATGTTTACCTGATTCCCAAGAGTTGATGGAAATTAGAACAAAGAAAAAGGTGAGTCATATTGATTGATCTAGATTTGTTGTAACATTACACATCTACTACTACCCTTTCAAACTGCCTTTTTTGTCATGTGTACAGCTGCTAATCACAGGGACAGAGCAGTTTAACCAGAAGCCCAAGAAGGGAATTCAGTTCCTGCAGGAGAAAGGGCTCCTCACTAACCCAGTGGACAACAACCAGTTGGCCCAGTGGCTCAGAGAAAACCCTCGATTGGACAAAAAGATGATTGGCGAGTACATCAGCAATCGTGAGAACATGGAGCTCCTAGACAGCTTTGTAAAGTAAGAGGAAATTCCCAGCATATTGTGCCTTTACAGTCTGGAATTAAAGAGTGTAGAGGATTTTGTTCCCATGAAACATGAGTGTATTTGATGCCATTAATGAATAATGTCTAAATTCATGTTAATTCACATTCACAGCACATTCACCTTCCAGGGGCTTCGTATTGATGAGGCCCTGCGGCTCTACCTGGAGGCCTTTAGACTGCCTGGAGAGGCTCCTGTCATCCAGAGACTCCTGGAAACCTTTACAGACAACTGGCATGTAAGGCACAACCTCTGAAAAAATCTGAATTACCATGTATGAAAGCATTTTGACATTGAGATGACTAAAGAACAACATTCCAGAGCTGTCTACCTGGCTGTTATACTTTGGTCTTAAATCAGACTTTAATAATGGATTGGATTACTTTCGATGTAATTTATGGACTAAAAAGAAGCAGAAGGATCTTGACTGACAGCAGCATAATGACAACGTGATCTGTGATATACAGGACACAGTCAGGATGAAGAGATTATACTTTAGCGAGAGCAATCAGCTAACTCAGGTCAAGTCTTGAACATAGGATTGTTTTTTTAAATGGAATAACTTGGGATTTGACTGTGTCAACTTGTGACATGCAGAGATGTGGACTGATTACAGGGCTTGAATTTGAGTCATACACAAGGCACAAATCTGGTGACAAAATCAAAAAAGACTAACAAATTGACTTTGACCAGTCGGCAGCCACAACTTCAAACTTTGCCCGACATTTGAGGCTTCCAAAAGAATGATAATTTGCATGTAGCATTAATGTTCTTAAGCAGCATTATCATAAACTAACATTAGCTAACTAACTTTTGCACACTTGTTACTGGGCCTTTGAAAACATTGTGGTCACATTATGCTCATTCTCAAGTTCATAATTTTATTTAGGGGTTGTACCAGAACAGGTTTAGATGGTTTCAGTTTCAAAAAACACCATATTTTTGTCATACTGCACATTGCTGCAGCTCCTGTTTTTACCGTGTGTCGAACGCTCCGTTTTAGCTGTGGAGTGATACATCTCACCTCTACAAGACCTTGTTGGGTGTTGCACATGCACATGACCAAGTTAAGGACTACTAGCCAGTCAGAAGCAGACTAGGGCGGGTCATGAGAAGCTGGTAGACACAGCTTCGGTTCAGCTGTATATGTTCCCCATACCAGCTTAGCAAGACTGTTGATGACACATGTTTCGCTGTGACGTCACAGCAGAGTGGAAGAAAAAACTAGACTACAAATGAGCTTCAGGCAGTTCGAGTTTTCTGTGGGAGATGGGAACTCCCTTTGGGCTGGACTTTGGGCTTTTTCACTTTGCAAACCTGTTACATGCATAAAAAAGATATATAACTCCATAAAGGGGAGGGCCAAAAGCCAAAAAAAATAATATGACCTCTTTAAGATTTGGTTGCCTAAATTTTATCTTTTCAAATCAATAAACGATCCATGCCTTACTCGTTAGACATTAACTTTCTCTGATGGATGGCCGGCAGTAAAGTTAGCCTAACTTTGATGCTGTTCCTAATTGCATTATCACCTGCTTAGTATACCAAACACACCTTTGTAAACTTGGAATTGACTTGGTCCCACGTGCTATTTTCACCATAACTTAAAACACTACTAAGATGCATATCACTTAATTAATTTCCCGACCCCTTCATTACTTACTTTCTTCCATTTCCATCCAGCAAAGACAACCTGGAACACTGTCACATGATTAACCCTTCAGATTATAGTAGTAGGATGACATAAGTGTTAACACAGACACCCACACACGTATACACAATGATGAGCAAAGGACACACTCCACAGGGGGGAACATTTGACTTCTCAAAATAGCAGGAGGAACCATGTGACCTGGAAACTATTTCTAGTAATGTCCTTTTCTTAGACTGATCACATACACACATACAGTGGCCTTGAAAGAGATAAGTCATTCTAGGCAGTGACACTAAATTAGTTTTCCATTCTGTGGGGTCACTGTAATATCAGCAGGGTGTCCAAGGTGAGAGTCAGTCTGGAATCAATGTTAATTGCCCTTATGTCATATACAGTGAAACACGCAACAATCCTCTGATTTGGTGTTTGGTTAGAAACATGTGGCTTTAAGCCTCAGGTGATTTATTTTTTGTGTGTGTACTGTATGTGTCTGTTTGTAGAAAGTGAACGGCTCTCCTTTCATGAGCAACGATGCAGGCTTTGCCTTGGCCTACGCTGTCATAATGCTGAACACTGACCAGCATAATCACAATGTTCGCAAGCAGAACGTCCCCATGACTGTAGAGGTGAGTTCTCGCTCTCATACACAAGCTCATATGCATGCACACACACACACACACACACACACACACACACACACACACACGCCATTTTCTGCTGAATAAGTAGTTCCTGATGAAAGCTTTGAACACTAGGTCTGTGGGTTGTCCAAAGTCACTATGACATTGCTCCTCCAAGAGACGTCTGTGTTGAGTATTTCACTTATCATCTTCAGTGCTTTGAGCAGCACAAAAAAGTCCATTCACCTCCACTGTACAGGGTCTTGTTGCGAAACCTTGGTATAAAAAACTAAAATCTCTGTCTCTCTTTGTCCCTCTCTCTTCATCTCCGGTCTCTGTTTTTTTTTTTTTTGTCTTTGATTGACAGCAGCCGAAGACTAAACAGAGTGGGGCAGCTTGTGAACAGTTTGTGGGTGGGCCACTCTCACTGATAAACAATAGCAAGAGCTTGCTTTCTCTTTCTTTCTGTCTCACCCTTTTTTATGTACACATTCTATGTAAAATTGACCTTTCTTGAGTCAAGTCATACATCATCATACACTGCTGGTGTACGTGTGTTTAAATTAGCTCTAACCTTTCCCAAACTGTCAGTAAAGAAGGGTTGCTGACCTCCAGGCTCAGACAATGAGCAGAGGCTTCCACACAATAGTTTGCAGAGGGCCAATAAAAGTGGCGCCTAGCACTTCAGTTACTTAGCAGCCTGCAATGTGTAGTATTCACCATAGCATGTGTTGGCAGTGGGGTTATTTTTGAAATGGCAAAACTATGCCCAGCATCACTGTGTGTAAATCAGATCCTATTTCCATGGATCTGACATTGAGAATTATTTTGTTCATAAAACACAGCATGCTGCTCGATTTGGCAGCATGTGTGTCAGCTATTGTTACCGGCGTCTGCCCCAAGAGCTGCAATCTGACGGTGAGACAATGCGTGTCCCTGAAATGAGCATGACAAATAGAGGCCTTATTCTCAGGAGCCTCCTGCTTTCTCTGACCCTCTCTGCCGGTGTTTATTTTTCTGCGTTCCTGCTCCTGTTTTTCCTCTTCTCACCTGCCAGTAGGACGAACCCTGCCTAGTCGAGGCATAAAACTGAGCCTTGAGGCTGTCAGTCAACGCATGGTGGTTATGTTTATTTACAGGAGGCCCTGGGCTCTAATCCCTGTTTTCCTAACTCTGCAACTAAAGCATATTAAGTAACACATAACAAGTGTGTTTCCACACAAGGTTCTTTAAATTGAGGGTTGGATGCTCAGTTAACAAAGTAATGAATGCCATAGGCCTGTGTGTTTTGGGGTAAGCCCCTGTGTTGAAATGTACTGACTGACGTCTCCCAGAAGCAACAGTGAGCACTGTGTTTTTTTCTTATACAGCAATTCAAGAAAAATCTGAAGGGAGTAAATGGAAACAAAGACTTTGACCAGGACATGTTGGAGGATATCTACAATGCCATCAAGTAAGCTCCCATCACACTGCAGCACTCACCTGACTTCCATCAGCCAGCATCTCTGATTGATGAAAATATGTGTTTATATATGTCTAGATATCAAGACAAAAAAATTTAAATGACGAAGAAAGCAGCAGATCTTCATATTGGGGAAGCTGAAACTAAAGAATGATGGGCAGTTTTGCAAAATAAATGGCTTAAATGATTTATTATTATTGTTAATATTATCACTATTTTGCCAATAAATGTCCAAATCCATGAATTTACTAACCATGTCAACTCTTATTGTCATGTACCTTGGTACAGACAGTATAGCTGATTCATAAATGTATTATTTGATCAGATTGTTCCCAATTTATATTTTTGCTCATTTTAATAACACTTAACACTGAGACGAGTTCTTTTACTGATGCTTGTGTTTAGACATTTTTTAAACCAGCAGTGCAGAACTTATTTACACAAATGGCGTCGAAGCATGCTCATGATGTCTGATGATGCATGGTGCCTATTAATGAGATCACCCCTGGCCTGTGTTCAGGAATAATTACAAATACAGAGAAATGTCCACAGTTCCAAGACAATAATCCATTGTTTAGGTAGAGTAAATCTAACAGCTACATAGTCTACTCCAAATATTTTACAAAGAAGAACCTGTCCAAGAGCAGTAACAACACAATAACATTGTGTCTGCCCTCAGTCCCAACTTGTCCTCCTTTAAGTTTTAATTCAAGTGGCTTTATTGACATGACTGCAAACAATACAACATTGCCAAAGCAAATTAACACAAACTATACAATCATAATAACCAAGCTTTTATTCTGATATCAGTGATCTGTTGTTACAGCTGAGATGTTTTTTTCCTCCTACTGTAGAAATGAGGAGATTGTGATGCCAGATGAGCAGACAGGGTTGGTGAAGGAGAACTATGTATGGAGTTTGTTGCTACACCGCGGCGCCACACCTGAGGGCGTTTTTCTCCACGTGCCACCTGGCAGCTACGATCATGACTTATTCACCATGACCTGGGGTCCCACCATCGCTGCCCTTTCTTACGTCTTTGACAAGAGCCTGGACGACAACATCATCCAGAAGGCCATCACTGGCTTCAGGTACACAAGTTCCAAATAGTCAGCAACTAAGGCAGATACTTTGAACAAGAATTTAAACATACCTTCAAAATGTTTATTTTCATTGACACGAAATCAAGCCTTTCCTGAGGTTGCTCAAATGAACACAGCACTCCCCTGGGCTGGCATTGGTCTCAGCTTCTAATTTTTAAAATGGAAAGCCACTCTGTTGAGAACAGTGTCAAATTTCTACTCATCATCATCAAGCATCATCAAGCATCCACAGAAACCTCTGCACTTGTTAAACATGCATAATTTTAGGCCCACAATGTCTCGAGTTTCTTAAGGGACAGAGCTGTGTCAGAATTTAAACCACTCCATAGAGATTTTAAAAACTGAGCGTTGAGATTTAGGTGGATGAAACTGAGTGATATTCATCTACCCATGTTCAGCAGTGTACCAGAGCGTTGCACTAAAATCAATAAAAATGCAGTCTGTATGTTTTTAGGTGTGTTGTGAGATGTTAAGGTGTGTAGTCATATTTGTTTATGTCTCTGCAGGAAATGTGCAATGATAGCTGCTCACTATGGCTTCAGTGATGTTTTTGACAATTTGATCATCTCCCTCTGCAAGTTCACCACTCTGAGCAGTGAGGTGAGGCCCTTTCATAGAAAGCAAACTAACAGCTAATGTGCTCCAGTTTGTCCTACCTGTATAAAATGTGGATATGAAACTTCAGTTTGTAGTTAAAGCTAGCCATGTTGCAGTATAATATTGTTATTCACATAAATAAAAAGACAAGATGCTCTCCTGAATTACAAAAAGGTATAATCATCCTTTACTGGCCAAGAGTTAAAAATTGCTACACTTACTTTATGTGACTCAAAAACCCAGATGAGACTTTGAAAAAGCAAGATATAGTAAGAAAGATAATTTCTTTTATTTTGCTTTTTAAAAATATTAAAAAACAAATGCATCGTCATACCTTTCCTAAACCCAATCTCTCAGTGAGTAATACAACAGCAGCAACAAAAAATGTAGAAAAAAAACAAAGCAACAAAACACATCTACATGCATGCACACCAATATACATATGAACAATACACAGACAGACACTGCTACCTAACAGGAGGAGGACCATTCATTGTTGCTTATACTAAGCTTGTTTTCTTTTTGTTTGTTTTCTTTTTACATCTTTTCTTATAGTAAAATAGAATATGTCATTAAATGGCAAAAGACAATGCAATTAAGTTTTCGCCTTTCTATTCAGTTGGCTATTTACATACATTTGCATACATACAAGACTTCTTTTTAAGTGAGAGCCATTTCTTATCATGAGAATGTACAGGCTGGGAAACCCAGTTTCCCTTCTGGGGGAATAAATATATTAATTTATTTAAGACAGACTGTAATTTAATGAAAGTAAGGATGTGGAGTATGTAAACAGTTTTCTATCCTGATTACGTTAGGAAAGACATGTACATACAGGAACTGTCAAAGTGTTTCTTCACTGAGTCTTGTTGTGGCCCCTCTCTGCAGTCTGTGGAAAACCTTCCTACTGTGTTTGGCAGCAACAGTAAAGCACAGAGAGCAGCCAAGACGGTGTTTGACCTCGCCCATCGGCACGGCAATATCCTAAGGGAGGGCTGGAAGAACATAATGGACTCAATGCTACAGCTGTTCAGAGCCGAGCTCCTGCCCAAAGCCATGCTTGAGGTCAGGACTTCATTTAGAAACCCAAACACTCTTTTCCATTGATCCATCCATCCAGTGATTGGATCCTGTCTGCTTTGTGATAATGCTCCAGATTCACTCTGTGGGTTTTAGTTTCTGTTTGATGAAAGAGACTGCATGCTACATGTTCTGCTTCCACCTACTGTTGAGTGCTCAGACTCTGTCCTTGATACCTTAGGTGGAGGATTTTGTAGAGCCAAATGGAAAAATTTCACTTCAAAGAGAGGAAACGCCTTCAAATCGGTATGCACAAATCTCACCTTCCTTCTGTTGATATAGCAGCATAAGAAGCTGATAGGATCATGTTGTCAGGGGATTACAGTATGATATATTTGACATATAGCTACACTCTTGTTTGTGTCATGACTCTAGCCCCTTTCCCTTTCATTAAATACTAAGTAATCCTGACCAAGAGGTCCAAAAGTGAAATCTTTCTTCCTCTGTTACTGTCAGCGGTGAGTCGGCAGTGTTGAGTTTTGTCAACTGGTTGACGCTAAGTGGAGCCGAGCAGTCAGGACTCAGAGGTCCGTCCACGGAAAACCAGGAGGCCAAGCAGGCCGCCATCCTCTGCATAAAGGTACTGATAGACTGTCCCAAAGATAAAAAGTGAAGAGACTGATAAAGCCTAAAATACCCTCTGTTGATTGGAAATCCACCATTATGACAGAATGTCTTTCTCTCAAGACTGCAACTGGACATGTTTGTTCTTTAAAGTAAACATCTGTAGGAAAGTATTAGGAATTGACTAACCTGTAAGATTTAAATGTTTCTTTGTATTGTTCTTGTTACTTTTCTTTTATGCGCATAAAAGCATGGATAGTGAAGGTTTTTGTGGTTTGTTTTAATGACTGCATTATTATACACCAATGCCTCGTCTTACCTATCCAAATAAAAATATATAGAAAATGTAAGTAGAACTATAGTTCTAGTATAGACAAGCTTTACCTGCGTTGGTTCATTAGTGCTTTATTTTTATTTTTATTTTTACGTTGCTTCTAAAGAGCAATTTCAAGCTTTTGCATTTGACAATAGTACTTTTTATACTCTGTTAAAGCAATAGAATTTTTGTCAGGTGTGTTTCTCTGTGTAAAATGTGTCAACATCACTGACTTTTCTATTTCTTTCTTTCTAGCAATGTGACCCAGAAAAGCTGATCACAGAGAGTAAATTCTTACAGCTGGAGTCTCTACAGGAGCTAATGAAGGTTATTAATATTTCTGGCAACATTCCCTATCAATGATAAAAAAAAATATATAACGTTATACACAAACTATATATGTATGCATGTATGTATGCAGTTTTTATTATTATTAATTTGAAAGTCCGTTGCTCACTGGCTCTGAATTCTTGAGCTTTCCCAAAACAGCAGAAACATCAGATAGGTCTGACCACCGTGTTTAACTAGATATAAATCACAACAGAAATTCTTGAGCAAATCTTCTGGTTATCTACCTGGAAGTGACTGTTGTTGTTAGCACAACGTCACAGTCATTCAGTTTACTAGATTCATCCATAAAGACAACAAATAACACTAGATTCTCCTCCTCAGGCTCTGATATCAGTCACGCCAGATGAAGAGACTTATGATGAAGAGGACGCGGCCTTCTGCTTGGAGATGTTGCTGCGGATCGTTCTGGAGAACCGGTAGGAAGGAGAATCTGTCAGTGATACCTTCACAGCACAGTTACTTTTAGTCATTTATAACCGAAAGAACATCTCGTTCCCTGTTTGTGTCTAGAGACCGGGTAGCATGTGTGTGGCAGACGGTGTGTGACCGCCTCTGCCATCTTTGCGTCCATGCCAGTGAGAGCTGCTTCCTAGTAGAGAGGGCTGTGGTTGGACTCCTTAGACTCGCAATCCGCCTGCTACGACGAGAAGACATTAGCTCTCAGGTACATCAAACACACACACAGACATACCTGGACACAAACACTGCAGAGGATGTATATCACATCACAATGTATGTGTATGTGACAAATAAAGTACATTTGACAACAAACAGAAATGGGACACACTCAGACTGGGCAGGTGATGTTCTGCTTTGAGTTTAAAACATGTTTCACCAGTGTCACTAAGCTATTCTTACCTTCAGTCTTTTAAGTCAGGGGGTCACCGACAATATGGATAAAGCATGTTATCATGTTTACTTTTGATGACCTCAGTGTTACAGGTGTTGAGGTTTTGTGTCCACCCTACTTTTACAAATGGAACACCTGCTTCACACTAATGTAAGGAAAAGTCCTCCCTCGTGTCTAAACAGGCAGGACACACAGGACTTTGTGAGATGGTGTAGATTGTGTACTGATAAGCAGGTAATTTAATCCTGACCTGACCTCATATTAGGAAGTTGGTCTACATATAAGCCCCATGATCTAATACATCTCAACATTGTTTTTGTGTATGGTGTATGTTTGTTTGCATGGAAAATCAAATTAAGTTCAATTAATGCTTTTCGAAAGGTTGTTACGATTAAACTCTCCATGACTCATTAATGTAATTAATGACGATTGAGTGGTGAACAAGTTTATGTGTCAAGTCAGTTATTAATGGAATTACAGCAGAAATCCTCCGTGACTTTTATATAAACAACTTTTTACATACTGTTCACTTAGGGAAGGATAATGTTTATGAATGTAGCCCTCAAAATATACTGAGTTAAAGACAAAAAGCAAACATGGAAATGTAAATGACAATTTTTCAATTTAAGGCTTTTTCTGGCAAAGATATTCTAGAGTCAGGAATATCAGATAAGTTCACAATTGTGCCTCGCTGTAAGAGTAGTGTTCAGCCCAGCTGATTTTGAAACGTTTTGTTATATCAGCCAATCCTTAAAGCCCCACAAATCACTACTTTTATAGTCAACATGGAAATGAAGATCACAGCTTGATATCCTCCCAGTAGTTTTCATTTTTTAGAGATGACACAGTTAAATTTTAGTAAAAGTTCCTTGTTTCATTCAATGTTTAACGTTTGAGGAGGAAGTGCATCTCTGGCTCAGCCGCGTGTATTGTGTTTTCTTTTGGTTGCCATGATGTTTTGTGTCTTCCTGTTCATGCGCAGGTTCTCCTCTCTTTGCGTCGCCTGCTGATGATGAAACCTCATGTCTTGTCCCGGGTCAGCAGGGAGGTGGCCTATGGCCTTCATGAGCTGCTGAAGACTAATGCAGCAAACATCCACTGCACAGACGACTGGTACACACTCTTCTCCCTTCTGGAGTGCATCGGCGCCGGAGTAAAACCTCCTGCCTCTTTCCAGCTCACCTCCATCACTACCGACAATGACACAGGTTCAGTATTTCAGAATCTTGACGTGGATCAGGGTGGCAACACCTGGTGATTTTACACTGATGAGCCCATATTAAACTAAGGACAAGCCCATTATCAGTGATAATGAATTCTTCATATTAAAATGTGGATTTTTTTTCTCTCTATCCATTTCCTTCAGCTGTTTACAGTTTAGTTTGCTTAGGTGCATGTTGTCCTCCATGATTTGGAAAGGATTTGAAAAAAACTTTAAATTGTGAGAGGAGCTTGCTTTAAAAGTTGTTGTTTTCGATGGAAGACAACACAGTTCCCTGCAGTTTCCAGTAACCATCTTCTTATGATCAACTCTGTGATCTTCCAGTTATAGAAAGTTGAAAAATGTGGGCAATGAACCAACACACAAGCTGTTAAACGTTCACCAAAAAACAACTGCAGAATAATCTGAGAATGAAAAAGTGACATTTTTTAAAAACAGATCTTTGTCTTACTAGTTTTCAGTTATTCAAAGTCAACAGTTTTAGATTGTTTTGGCCTGCTTTGTGTCTCCAGGAGCCCAGTCAGATAGCGAGCTGTCATCTCATCATCCCAGTGAAGTGAGTGTAGACCGTGGCTACACGTCTGACTCAGAAGTCTACACTGAGCACAGCAAGTCCAGGATCCCTCGTTCCACAACAGACGTGGATGTAGCGAGCAGTGGATGGCTCATGGTCAGCCGAGACTCCCGCACATCCTCACACATGAATGAATACCTGCATGGGTGGCAGTGACACGTTGGAGGTGCCCTTGAGCAAGGCCCTGAATCCCTAACTGCTTGGGGCGTCGACTACGTGACACCCAGCACCCCCACTCTCCCTCACTCCGACATCTCTCCATTCCTGAATGCATGTGTATGGGTCCTGTTTGTGCGTGTGTGTATTTTGGACCTGTGTGTATAATAATAATAACAGGATGAAAACATTGAATTTCCCCTGTCGTCTTCTTCATTTTCTACTGTACACTGTATATGCTGTCACTGAAACATCCTCAGTCACGTGTTCATAATCATAATAATAATAATAATAATAATAATAATACTTAAAGATGCAAGCAGCAGTGAGCGGGCCCGAACACCTCCTGTACGTTGGGGTGCGGTGCACCCATGTAGCTCTTGCGTGGTACGACGTGCGTGGTACCTTCAAATCAGGGTGTGCTGTTTTTTTACATGGTATTTTTATTAAAACATCCTGTACCACGCACTTGTATTGTGCATGTCGCTGTTTACTTTCGTATGAATTTATTTATTCTTTCGCTAAAACTTCTGTAACTATGGAATAGACCATCTTCTTCATGTTTACTCTGGCATGCGCATGCCTAGTGTACCTGAACGGCCAATAGATGTGCGTTTTCAGTCGTTTTATCATCAAAATTGAACGATCAATCAAAAAAAGCTTAGCAATTTAACATCTTAAGGATCTTAGGATGGCACAGCCCACATTTGAAATCGATCTGATTCACATCTCTAGGAGGAGTTTGTTAAAATACGGAGGTTGTAAATGGAAAATAGCTGCACATTAAGTCCTATATTGCTTCCTGTTGGGTTTAGGTTGTTGGTCCCAGAGGCTTATTTTTAAGTCTGGACGCTACATATACCTACAAAATTTGGTGAATGTAGGCTAAAGAGAAAGGAGGAGGCTTTGGTTTTGAAAATTGTCAGGAGCCGCTAACAAGCCATCTTTGGGCATGTATCCACCGGACCCATATCAGATCACTATTTTCACCAGTTTGGACGTGTGTGCCAATTTATACAAATTTTCATGAATGTTTAGTGCCCCAAAAATGCATCTGATGGAACAATAGAAATAATAATTCTAACAAACACAATAGGGACCTCACAGCCGTCGCTGTTCGACCCCTATAAAAATGAGTCATTTAGCTGATGCTTTTATCCAAAGCGACATACATGTTATATGTAAGAGGTCGCACGCCTCTGGAGCAACTAGGGGTTAAGTGTCTTGCTCAGGGTCACATTGGTGGACGTGTCACATTGGAAATTAAACCCAGGTCTCCCACTTAAGAGGCATGTGTCTTATCCACTGTTCCATTGCCAACTCTGTATCACATATAAACCAAATTTTAACATTAACAGTAAATGTCATTTCTATAGAACATTTGAAAATAAAGACAAAGTCAACAGGTGGTTACATGAAGGTAAAATAGGTTACATAAAAATCTATAAAGACTTGGATTTTCTCATGTCCTGTTTTAAGAATATAATATAAAAAATTCCTGATCCTGTGATTTTGATTTTTTCCAGGTTGGGAAAGATGACTTGGAGACAAGTAAGATCCCTCCAGCAAGCTCTAAAGCTCACCTGAATCACCCTTTGGTCAACCAGTACAGTCTGACACTGGGCCAGGACCTGGGCCAGCACGACACCAAGTCTCTCATCAAGTGTGTGGAAACGCTGTCTTTCATAGTGCGCGACGCTGCCCATGTCACCCCTGACAACTTTGAACTGTGTGTTAGAGCCATACGCGTGTTTGTGGAGGCCAGCCTCAATGGAGGTGAGACACTGAAATATATTTTTAACTTAATAGGAACTACTTAGAGACTAAGATGATAGATGACCAAAAACATGACCACAGACGTGTAGTACAGCAGGCTCTAACCACTAGTGTGTCCACTCATCCTGTGTGCCACAGTTTGAACTGCTTCTCCTGTTTCTGCTTGCCTAATTAAAGGGGTACTCCAGCGATTTAGTATTGCATGTCCATGAAGTTGGGAGATTTGTGAGAGTAATGATAAATTAAAATCAAGTTGTGGGCCTAAAAATGTGCAGTCTCCTTCAGAGCCACAGACAACACAAGCTGAGAAGTATCCACAGTGATGAGTAAACTGATTGTGATTTATTAGGTCCTTAATTCCAATGTATATTTTATTGCTTGGAGACCATGCTGAGATGGTATGAAGTATAAACAACCTGTAAACACAATTATGACAAGACAATGTTGCAGTAATCATTGAAGTGCCATTCTCTCTCTACTTTCCTTAAAAAAACTGCAGTATTTTCTGTTTGCCATGGATTGTACAAGTTATTCCAGGCCAGACAACTTATGTGAGAAAGAGTAGCAGCATGTAGAAACTTCTGATTCAAACCACAGTGATCCAATACCTATCAGTGTGACAGATACATGTTAACAGTCAGCCTGACAGCCTGTGCCTGTAGTCTGGTTTGTTTTTTTCTCTGTCATGTTTCCACCTCAGTGTCCTGCCCTACGTTCTTCTTCTTCCTCTCTCTGTCCTTTATCCTCCTTGTCGTCTGCCCATCAAACCTCATCTTCCCCTTTTCCATTTATGCCTCCTTGGGCTGTTTATGGTCTACAGTAAGACAGGGATTAGGGTTGAGAAATTGTAGTTGTGCACTTGAACTTTGGCATAGCTGATGGCCTATTAATTTCCTCCTGGAGCTTCAGGCCACTGGATACATGCTGTCAGCAGAGCTTTACACAGACCAACAAAAGCCATGGGTCGATCAAAGCACAGGGCTGAGGATGGCGTTAATCTGTATGAGATACTAATAGAAAGTGCAAAACCTGTTATTACTCTATTGAGCTTTTGTAGACTGACTTCATATTGTTTTGTTAAAGGTGGTTTCAAGGTAAATGGAAAGTATTGGACATGGCCCACAGCTTCGTGGTTGTTTTGAGGATCAGGCCATCTTCGGTGTAATTAGTTCATGACAAGCTTTTTTGGCATGATAATGGACAATACCACTTAACACAAGGGAGTGGGCAACAGCTGCATGCCAGTTAGAACAGGCTGTAGGGAACACATTCTGTTTGATGTTTGTTATTACCATTATTGAGTCTTTTGTTACAGATCCAAGTGAAGCCTAAAGAAAGAATCAAAGTTTAAACATTATAGTTGGATTGTATATGTGAGGCTAAAAAAAATGTATAATGTCACACATGGTGCTGGGGGCGGTTTACCTACTCTGCACAGCAAAAAACTAGACACTGACCAAGAGCAGTACCACTTTGATCTGCTAAAGAAAGTCAATGAAATGCACAGTCCCAATAGAGCTACAACATTTAATCGACAGTTGAAAGAAAATGAATAAACATCCATTTTTATAATCGATTTATAATTTCAGTCATTTTTTAAGCAAAAATGTGAAACATTTGCTGCTTTCATCTTCTTAAATTTGTTCTTCTTGAAGTGCTGCTATTTTTGTCATTTATGATAGTAAAGGAAGAGTCTTTGGCTTTTGGATTGTTGGTTGGACAAATGAAGCAACATGAAGAAGTCACTTTGTGCTCTGGAAAATTGTAATGAGCATTTTTCACAATTTCTTGACATTTTATAGACTAAATGATTAATCAGTTAATCATGAAAATAATCAGCAGCTTGGTCAATAATGAAAACAATTTCATTATTATTAGCCCTAGGTGCTCCCAGCGCTTTCCCTCCCCAATTAACAGGTTTCACCTCGGTGAAACGTTGGGGAACACTTGAAATCACAAAAGATTAGTGATGCTCTTGCAACAGTAGAGGAATGTAGATTCTCAAGTGTTCCCTGATCTTGAACAGTCAATGCCACAGTTCTGGCAATCAATTTATATGTCATATCATTTCAAGGATCAATTTAAACACCTCACGTGAGCAGCCCACAAACTCCCAAAAACCAAAATTACTTCTGCCTTAGGTTACCGCAACCATGACAAAAAGAAGAGCCACAAGTATGACAAGTCCAGGATGAGGAAGAAGGCAGGGGGAAGGGAGAAGGAGGTTGGAGGTGGCACTAGGCGAGGTGGCAACCGAGCGTCCAGCCAGCGTCCAGCACGTTCCCACAGCGACGACGAGGAGGATGAGGGGGTCCCAGCCAGCTACCATACTGTGTCATTACAGGTTAGTCAGGACGTAAGTACAGCAGCACTCTTTACCCTTCTACCTTATGTTGATTTGAGTCCAGTGTCTGTTTCCTATTCAGTGTACAGTAGGTTCTCAGTGGTTGGGTAAACTTTGCTTCAGGATACAGTGATCTTGGCATCAAGATGTTTTTGGGAAACCATAGCTTTGGCTCCCAGAGAGACATTTAGGATGGTTGTAACTTTATACAATAACTATAATGAAAAGTTGCACAGTGACACTATCCCAACAGCAGTCATGTGGAACAAAGTAGCATTTAGAATCATGTTAGTATTTGAGTAGGACATTACACCTGTCTTGATAGTATCCATGTTATCCTGTGTTTCTGATGTGGTGGTGGCTTGGAGCAATGTAAGATTAAAGCATAATACTAGTGTATTTTTTCCCACTGTTTCTAAACTGCTTTTTCCTTTTCTGTGTCACTGTTCAAAATATTAGCCAGGACTGCAAAGGCAAACATACTGTCAATTTAACTCTCTCAAAGTCTAAAGCTAAAAATATATAGCAAGTACTGCTATATATGAAGGGTTGAAGGCAGTGCTTTGTAATGGCATCATGGTGACAAACATTGAGGAGTCCAAGTCAAGTCTCAAGTTTTTGAGCAAGAGTCCAATCAACTACAATAAATAAACTTAAAAAAAACGACGTTGCATAATCAACAATAACCCTGTTTTTAACTTACAGAGCACAACCATGCAGCCTAATGTACAATGTCTACAATTAATGACTTAAGCTTATAAGCTACTGTAAGTCAACAAACCCTGTTGACTCTCAAACCCAGTGTAAAGTTAACTAAATAAAATTGTTTTTAACTTACAGAGCACAACCGTGTAATGTGCCAGATTAAACTACTGTAAATCAACACATCCCCCACTCTCAAACCAGAGTAACGTTATAACTAAATAAAACTGTAAGGTTACATGATCAACAATAAACCTGTGACCTCTTTCCAGCCAATGGTAATAATTAACTTGATGGCAGCCAGCGAGACGTAAACAAACGCTCATTCATCTTTTCATAACAAACAACAGTCGTAGTTAACCTCTCGTAGGTTGTAGCTGAAGCAAGAAGCAAGCTAACGTTAGATGGCCAATGCTGAGCTAAATATGTTTACTCACCACAGGTTACTAACATATTTGTGTTCAGCGCTTCTTTGTTTAGGCCTCGTTGTATGATGTTTTAAAGCCAAAGTTGATGATGAATGTCCCAGCTCCTGCTGTGTTTGTTGTCCTCTCTCACATGCAGGCGCGCGCTCAGATGCTACATGTTCCCTAGGCAGGTTATAGGTAACGGAGGGAAGGAATAACTGCAAGCTCATCAGAAGTTTCCTAAAGAATAAACATTGTTCACGAGTCCCGCACTTCGAGTCCGAGTCGAGTCTGAAGTCTTTTGAGGACGAGTCTCAAGTCACTGTGTGTGCAACTTAAGTCCCTCTCGAGTCCGAATCTCTTAACTCGAGTCCCCATCTCTGGTTCAAGGCTACATTGTTTCCATTGAAAGAAACATTTTGCTACGTTTTTTCAGCACTGAACTTATGCTAAGTTCCCGTCAACTCAGAACTGGGAAATTTCCAACCTCCAACTAGAAAAAGTACTATGTAACTTGAACTCAGAAAAAATATGTGCCACGACTTCATGAGAAAAATGATGTCACATAACAATGGCAGCTCCCATGGAAGCACACATTGTAAATGGTAAACCATAAACTAAAATGCAAAATAAAGTATTAAATTAAAATAATACATACTAGCATCAAATAGTAGAACTTGCTCTCCATGTAAAATGATATAGAAATATTTTGTCCATGTTATTAGGTAGCTGGTTACAGTAAACAATCTCTGAAACTCATCTTCTCTACCCTAAAGTTATTCAGGGAAAATGTGAATACAGTTGGAAACATAGCGTACAACTTTTGTTGACTTTTGAGGATTACCAACTGATGTAGCAAGACGGATACACAGTTAACGACTAACGTCATATTTATCATTTGTTTTTAATAAAATGGCCATCCTTTTAATTAACACCAAGTGCACTGCTGAGGGTTTAACTGTGCATAAACTTGCCAAAGAAACATAAATTTGTCATGTTCAGCCATGTTTATTGTTTACATTTGGCGTCATGTATCACCATGCACCTGAAATGCTTTGAGGTCAGAAGTCTGATATTTCAACTTGGACATGTGCCAGTTCTGAGCTGTTAGACCAGGAAAAAGAAACATGATGCAAACGGAGCAAATGAGCTGAGAAGAAAGCGCTGTGAGTGACAAGGGGCAGGGCTGTTTGGGCGTTTCAACGGTGTGTGTACTCGTAATCATGGAGAAGAGAAGCGCATTTTCAGCATCAATACTGTGAAAAAATTCATATTAAAACCAAATTAATATGTATCAAAAAATGTATATTTTTGACTACACTAGTGGCGACCCTTCAGTTTCCAGCCAAAACCTTACAATCGGAGCTACTACCGCTCCCAAAATGGGATTGGATTGAATTGGATTCAAGGAAAAAATAACTGACATGAAATCTACATACTTGTATTTGCATTTGTTGGGCGGCATCAGGAAATACAGTATTACAGTATTACAGTGTAATCCTTTAATTTGTGTTGTGGGGGAACATGACAGTCCTGTGAATCCTTTATTTTCCCTTTCTACACAAACACACAGACAAAGGACTCCTTTTTCTTCTCTACAGCATATGATCTGGTTGAGAGGTCAATATACTCTGTATGTCCTCCTCTGGTGATAATGAAACATCCTGTCATAAGTTTCTTTAAAATGTAAATTAATCTTGTGGAAGCACATGATCTTCTTTTTTAAAAGAGGGTTGTTTTACACTAATACATAATTGAGTGCCTACATCATACACCACAGTTTAAAGA
>JAPMOB010217992.1:0-17085 GCA_029875015.1 Lepomis gibbosus | reverse complement strand
TGGCCATGAATTATTATTTTAATGCCTCAAATTAATAATTCGTGGCCACAAAATAATTTAATGTCCTTAATAATTTGTGGACATAAATTATTATTTTGAGTCCACAAATAATAATTTTGAGGCCTCAAAATAATAATTCATGGCCACAAATTACTATTTTGAGGCCTCAAATTCATAATTCGTGGCCACAAATTATTATTTTGAGGCCTCAAAATTATTATTTGTGGCCTCAAAATAATCATTTGTGGCCAGGAATTATTAATTTGAGGCCTCAAATGAATATATTTTCCATCAATGTCACCAGGGGGGCTCCGTAGCTTTCTGATGGAATCAACTCATTTTAAAACAGTGTTAGCTGCATGGTCTTGTTAGCATTAGTAGCACATTTAACACACATGTATGTATGACATTAATTTAACTATATTAAAGCAGAATTTACACATGAATACATGCCCAGTACATGTTATAAGCAATATCTACTATGACAACTATTACTAATAATAACAAGATGACCGGCTCTTTGAGGTCTTACTTGGGAACAGCAGTGCTTTGAACTAAATGTTAACCTCAACATGCTAACAGGCTCACAATGACATGTTGATAATATTTACGATGTTTATTATCCTTGTTTTACTCGTTAGCGTGCCATCATTTGCAGTAAACAAAAAGTGTAGCTGAGGCTGATGGGAATGCCATTAGTTTTGCATGTATTTGCTCTTAAAGACAGTTGAGTCTTGTTTGACCTGATGATGGCAATATGACAAATCACAGAGTTATTATCAAAGTGACTGACAATTCAGCATTAGGGAAACTGCTATGTCTTTACAAAATGTCCTGGCAATCATTTCAGTAGTCACTCAAAACCACAAATGTCAACATCATGTTGCATTATTAGCTATTTAATAACTATAATAAATCTAATATTACTTTTAAAGATGACACATTTAAAATCTAAATGACAAAATTTTCAACAAATAGATCTGAGCTTACAGGAAGCTACACACTAGCTATTGTCTCTGTATTTGCGTTTGCACATCGCCTGAGGGATTGTTCAACACAAATGACAAATGAATCATTTTACTCAGAGGATGATACACTAATTTGAGAGTTAAAAGACAAGCAGGAACTGATGTTTTTTGCTCAACTTTGCAGCACCACTTTTACTGAACGCTTACTCTGGGTCAGCCATTTCCCTCAAACATCTTTTCATACCTGTTAACTGTTCCGCAGTTTGAGGAACAGAGAAAATGGGCAAGGGATTGAGATGACAAAAAGTACTGTGTGTAAAATCTGCAGAGTATCCACACCCCTCTTGCCTTTCCCAGACAGGCACGCCTGTTCATGCAGACAGACAGGCAGCTTGAGCATGCAAATCAGAGCATGTACATCTATGTGTGCCTTCTTGTTTCCTTGAAGACCAGCGCTGCTTATAGGAAAGACCTCATTTTAAACAGGAACAGGCCTGACAACATTTTATGCCCCAGCTCTACTGTAATAATTTGTCTTCACTTTAACCTAGATGCATCCAAACAGACTCACAGGGCTCCAAACACTGTTAACTGTTTATATTTTCACAGTATTGCTCTGCTAAAGTAAATATACAGGGACAGTGTGTCATATGTTTACATTTGTGGCTGTAACTCAGTTTAGAAGCTCTGACCCTATGTAGGCCTACTGTACCTCTGAACTGAGCCAGGCTATCTTTGTGCTAAAATAAGCCAACTATCTGCTATTAATATTATATATCTTGTCATCTAAATCTTTTCAGTAAAACAAATATCTGTGTTTGTCAAAATGCCAAACTATTCCGTTAAAGGGTCCCAAAAGGTGTCGATTTCTTCTACCTGTGCAACATGGGTTACTCAGAGTTTAGTATTATGGGAAACTCACTGATTTAGTGTAAATGTTCGCCTGGTAGATATTTGTGCTGAAATAACTGAATGGTCAATTGACAATAAAATAATGGCCAACAATTTTAATAATCTATTAATCATTTTTTAGGCAAAAATGACAGAAATGGCCTTGTTCTAGCTGCTCAAATGGGAATATTTGCTGTTCGTATTCATTTTCTATTATAGTAAATTCAGTATCTTTGAATTTTGGACTTTTGGTCATCCATTTTCCCTGATTTCAATTTACTCATTCAGCCATGGGAACAAGGAAGTTTTTTCTTGTCTTGGAATCCAGTTGGCTGTCAACTTCTTCCTGGAAAGAGGCCACACTGAAATCACCGTGTTTGTTCCCTCGTGGCGGAAGGAGCAGCCCAGGCCAGATGTTCCCATCACAGGTAAGAAGGCATTTGTTTGAACATTTGCCACTTCCTGCTTTGTCTTTACACTGGCCTCATTGTTAATCAAAGCCACAGTGTGGTTGTTACCACTGTGAGGTCTTATTATGAGTATTTATGTGATTAGAAAGGCAGATTGTGCATCTTTTTTGCCATGTTTAAAAGTAGAACTGAAATAATTTGTTGATTAATAAACTGAGAAATACTTTAAAGGTTCCAGAGAATTAGTTTTTTATTGTTTTATCATTGTAATCTATCTTTGTGTTTTAGACTGCTGGTTGGATAAAGACATTTAAAAATATCAACTTGTCTTTCAGGGCTTTAGTTTTAAAGGGCATTTTTATATTTCTTGATATTTTGTAGAAATAAAACATGGGTAAGTGCAGGAATCCCTCACTATAGTAGAGAAATATATCAGTATTAAGAGACTATTAGAGAAAATACTTGGCAGAATAAACATTAATATAAATAATCCCCATTTGAAATGGAGCTGAAAGCCAGAGCCAAGATTCAAAAACAGCTCTATTAAAAGAGCAGGACATGAGTTTTGCTCTGATGCAACTACTGATTTTCAGGGTGAGCTGTTTTACTCAAAATGGGAAATACCCCATGTAGGTTTTTTTCCAAATGCTTTATCTGTAATATATGCAGCTATAACTCAAAAATGCAGGGTTTTTCCGATGCTTTATGATGTTAAAAGATAAACACTGGAACTGTCACCGTCAGTGATTGTAACAGCCTGTGGTGACCTACATTTAGAAGTGGTTTCTGCCCCCATATTGCTTGGTTGCTTAATGAGGATGAAGAGATTTCTGATGCTGATATATTGTTGTTTGTTTCTTTTCTTTTTTTACAGGATGTAAAAAGGATCTTAGTTAAATATTTAACTAGGTTAAATCTGTCTGCTGGGAAATCCCCAAATTAAAATGCAGCAGTGGCTTCCTGTAATGCGTGCCTTTATTTGTGTATGATTTACTTAAAATAAAATCGATGTTTGTATAAGAACAATGTATCATGATAACGTGAAAACAATGTGCTCGTAGTGATGAACCTACAGGGAATTATCCCTCAACTCTTAAGCTCCCTTCAGCCTTTAGCTTTAAAGTGTCAGCTCTTCGTTTAGCCGTCCAGTCACAACTTTAGTGCTTTGATTAGTTTTAATTAGTTTTTAACGTTTTTGCTAGTTTAGTTTTTGAAAATGCTTTGTTTTAGCTTAGTTTTAAAGCTTCAGTGTTAGTTGTAGTCTTTTTTATGTAATATAAAGAACATGTACAGCTGTACCAAAGCGGGTGTTACCGGCTTGTCAGGACCTGCCATACTCTGCTTCTGATTGGCTACTCATCCTTAACAAGGTACTGCACATATGCAACTCCAACAAAGATCATAATCCTTCAATCCATAGCTAAAAGGGAGTGTTCAACACACAGGGTGAAAAGAGATAATATAATAATATGAATATGAATAATAAATAATATGAAAACCTTTTTAAAAAAAGATTAGCCTTCTTGTGCAAGCTTTTCAAATGGTCTTTCAAATTCGTGGCATTTTTCTCCTTAAAAAATGTTCCACATATTCAACTTCCACTGCAAGGCTCTTGCGCTTATTTGAGGCACAGCCATATTCCAAATAATCCCAAATGGGACACCATGATGCCAGGCAAGGGGCATGGACTTAAACTAGTACAGCTAAGAAATTGGAAGTTAAATTTCATATCCACCCAAAATACTAGGCTCATGTAGGCCCTATTAAATACCTTGACAAAAATGAAAACTAAAGAAATTTATTCTTCATTTGTAATTTATTTTAGTTTCTTTTGTGAACAGACAATACTGTTTCAGTTAGTCATTGTTATTTTGTAAAGCCTAGTTTTATTTATTTCAGTAAACAAAAATATGTTTTCACCTAGTTTTTGTTATTCGTTAGTTTTCGTTAACAATAGTAACCTTGCACAGCAGGCAGTTGTTTTCTGTGAATAAGCTCTAAAACCCCACTATATGCTATCTGTGCAAAACTAAATAGCAGACAGACTCAGTTTGCAACTAGTTTGTGAACATAATGGAGCATTCAGCAGCTAAAGAGCCAGATGTTTCCCCTTTGGCAGACAAAAACGGAGCAAAAAGAAGAGTGAATACTGGAGTTGCTTTCATCAGGTGGACCAGAAACAGACTCCAAATGATTAATAATGTTGCTCTGTAACTACTGGATGTGTAAATAAGCAACTGTTTGCAAAAAAGTTTATCATATCAACCTAAAAGGCGGTAGTATGTCAGTGTTTGCAACTTGTTTCCATTGTCACCCAGTGAACAAACAGAAATCAGTTACTGCAGGTTTAACAGTGACCTAATGTGACTTTTATATTTGCTTTACAGATCAGCACATTCTGCGGGACCTGGAGAGGAAAAAAATTCTTGTGTTCACACCGTCACGACGTGTCGCAGGCAAACGGGTGGTCTGTAATGACGACTGCTTTATCGTCAAGCTGGCCTACGAATCTGACGGCATAGTCGTTTCCAATGACATGTACCGGGACCTTCAGGGCGAGAAGCCGGAGTGGAAACGCTTCATCGAGGAGAGGCTGCTCATGTACTCCTTCGTAAATAACAAGTGAGTTCTATCTTCTTGAGACTGACTTTCCCTCGTTGTGTGTGAAGCTGTACTTTCAGACTAACGTTTGAATTTCACCCCAACTCAGATTTATGCCTCCTGATGATCCTCTGGGCCGCTATGGACCAACCCTGGAGAACTTCCTGCGGAGGTTTCCAAAGACCCAGAAAAAACATCCATGCCCTTATGGTGAGAAAACCTTTATAACAAATTACTGTTCCTGTCTGGTATTGACACAAATGCTCTCCATGTTATACCTAATGTTTTTAGCCATACATTAAGTTTACCTCAGAACTCACAGAACCGCTGGCATGGTCTCTTAGTCTTGTTAAAACACAGCAATACCATTTGCATGCTTTAAGATAAATTGATATTGTATTGCTTGTATTGTATTGGTCAGTTTGGCAATTATTACGCAAAATTTTGACTTGGAAATGTTACTATTATCTTCATTTTGTTATTTTATTTTAAATGTTGTCTGTGGTTACAAATGAATTATCTTAAGAGTTTTTTGAACGTCTGTAAGAGTAAAAAGCAACAAGTTAGCATTGTGATTGTGAGCCTTTTAGCAGGCTGACATTAGCATGAATCTTACAGAGCCATTTGAGTCTCTCTGGTCTCTGGTCTGTTAAAATATTCTGTTTTGTTTTTCTTTCAGGAAAGAAATGTACTTATGGAATCAAATGTAAATTCCACCATCCTGAGCGAGCCAAACAGTCTAACCGTTCGGTTGCCGATGAGCTCCGGGAGAACGCTAAGCACCCTATTGCTCAGAAACAATCTTCAGTTCGCTCTAGTCCTGTGCCTGGACAGAGCCTCTTGTTGGTGGAGGATATGGCGAAGAAACTAACTCTTCAGCATGAGAGTGGCTCCTCAAAGAAAGATCATAAAAATGACCATGTAGCTCAGGTGAAGGCGAGTCACCGCTCCAGCAAGCGGGCCACAACTAGAAAGGAGAAGACCAGCCAACACTCGTCTTCTGACCACGGCTCAGTGAAACATTGTGGCTCTCATGAGCAGCTGGACTCTGGTTTAGGCTCCATTGACAGTCAGCCCATGGAAACTCATCGGAGTGATCACCACTATAGGGCGAAATACGGGAGCTCTGAGCACACCCACAGTGTAAGACAACAGTACAGCTCTCCTGGAAGCGCACCATGCAGCTGCTGCTCACATGGCCCTTCCTCTCGGGGGACCACAACAGTTTTCAAGCACCACAACCAGCATTACAGCCTTGGGCCTGTCAGCAGCAACAGCTCTGATATGACTCCCTATGGCCTGCCTCATCACGCAAGCTACGGCGCCTACCCAGTCAGCATGCCGGCGTACAGTCAGCCGACAGATTTTCAGCACAGTGGCGTCCACAGCCGCCAACAGCAGCCGCAGTACTGGTCCGAACCATTCAGGGCTCATCCTCCGACAGTACGCAGCCTACCAGGGGAGCACTCCGACTGGGAGGCTCCTCAGGGTACACAACTGAGTCCTGGTGGGGGGGGGGAGAGAGAGGTTGTCCGGAAGAAGCTCCTTGCTATCTTCAGTGCCCACTTGGTGGACACGGCCATGGACATGTTTCCCCAGCAGATGGATCCACAGAAGCTAGTTGCCGAGATCCTCATGCTGCAGAGTCAGAACAGGTCACTGAGATGAGTCCAGTGCCATTCTGAACCCATGTCTTTCAGTGGAAAGACTGAAATGATAAACATGAGTTTGTGTATTTTGTATTGTGGTATCCACCTTACTAAAACTTTATTTGAATGCTTTGGAACTATGTTATGTTGTAAGTTGCCTCAGTGAACTGGATAAAATAAGATCCAGTATTTAGTTGATACAAATTGTATCTTTATTTAAAAATGTAAAAGGACAAAGATTTACCACTGAATAGGATGATCTCAAAAAGAGCATTCATTGTCTTCCTTGTTAGGGAACATTTTACGTAATCCAGTACAACTATAAAATCTACTTATATTATGCCTACTGACGCTGCCAGAGAATGAATGTTAATGATAGTTTGTTTATTTGTGGTTTGGATGAGATTTAAACTGAATATAAAAATGTGTTTGTGTCATATTGGCACCGTGTGCTTTCACAGCCAACTATTATAGGGTTAGGCTTACCAACCCTTCAATAAAAGTGTCATGATGAAATGATAACGTTGAATTATTGTGGTGCACAACTTCTAAAGGCACACTAAATAATTAATCTCTCAAAAAATGAGATTTGAAACATTAAACTGGATTTATAATACTTTGTATTATATTTGACAACAACATGACAACATGACTGTCAGTAGAGACAGTTTAATGAAAGTGTTTGTCAGTGTTTAATTTATAGTGACATTTATACTATTACTAAGTCTAAGCATGACAAACCTGAATGTTTTTGTTTCAATGAGGTGTTACAATTGTGAATATCAGTTACAAAATAAACATGACATGGTGATTTCTGATGTGTGTGTGTGTGTGATGGAGAGGGCTGTGAAATCCTTGTCCGGACAGGTAAACTCTGTTCATCACGCCCATTCAGGTCTGCCTTATTTTCAAACCTAAAGTCTTATTTAGAAACACGTTGACTTAACATATGTTTTCATGCAGAAGCTTGTTTTGTGCCTGGGGCTGCAACGACCTAATTTTCATTTTCAGTAAATCTGACAGTTTCCCATACTTTCATTTATTTGTGGCGGCCCGTCACAATATCAAGGCTGACTGCTACAGATGGATTTTCGATTCTATTTTACTAAGCCGATTTAAAATCGTATTTGATTGCAGAGCGCTGTAGCTTGTTCGCGCAGCACTTCCTCTTGCTCGTTCCTCTCTCGCTCTCTCTCTATCATGGAGCACGGCTGCACAAATCTGTCCAACATAACACTGTCAGTGTTTAGTGTCAGTGAGACCCAGCTTAAAAAAGTTGTTAGCCAGCATGCAAGGAGCCTAGCTAAGAAGGAGAACTAAGGTAATGTTAGAATGCAGCTGGATTTTCGAGGCTAGTACGCCATTATCATTCTGTGGGAAACACTGTATTCCCTTGCTGATCAATTAATATTTTGTCTATAAAATGTTAGAAGAAGCAAAAAGCCAATGACAGTTTCCTAAAGGAATTAAAAATTGTTGCAACTATATTTGTCTCAATCAAAATACTCCTTTTTTTAAATGAAGAGTTAATGAAATCATGACTCAGGTCCAATCTAACATTTTGGTAATTTAATTTTTTATTTGTTTGCATATGTAAAAGTCATTTATTGTAGGAAGTATCCAGATCCTAATTTAAAAGTGGCAATATACTGCAAAATAAAAACTGGTAAAGTGAGCAAAAGTCTTACTGGGGAAAAAAAAAAGATTTAGTAAGGCACTCCCATACTGGTCTTACAATGGATAGTTTAAAAAGTATAAAAATCTATGCAGCAGAACCAGAGATTTTACGTTAAAGGTTTTATACAACTTTGTTACACAGGAAAGACAGACACTTAGCATATGTGTCTCACTAATTTTATACTCTGTTTGAAAAGTAAATACTCAGAACTCAGGGCAAGCATTCATATCCTTTACTTAAGTAAACATTGCAATATACAAATACATTACAAGTAAAATTCATTCATTTGAAATGTCTGTAAGCTGCATAGTACTGAGCAACAGTTTAAATAGAGACAAGGCCAAGTGACTCAACTGTGCACAGCAACAAAGAAACGGTGCAAAAAAAAAAGCAGCAGCTGCTCTGGACTGATGAGTCAAAATGTGAAATATTTAGCTGTAACAGAACGCAGTTTGTTAATCGAAGGGCTAGTTCCTTGCAAGTCTGGGGCTGTATTTCTGCAAATGAAGTTGGGATTTGGTCAGAATTAATGGTCTTAAAGCTGAGAAGTACAGGCAGAAATGTATTCAACGTGTAATACCATCAAGAAGGCATCTGATTGGCCCCAAATTTATTTTGCAGCATGACAATGACCCCCTAACATACAGCAAAGTAATACAGATCGTCAGCTTAAAGAAGAACAAGGAGTCCAGGAAGTGATAGTATGGCCCCCACAGAGCCCAGATCTCAACTTCATTGAGTCTGTCTGGAAATACATGAAGAGAGAAGCAACTGAGACTGTCTTAATCCACAGAAGAACTGTGGGTCGTTCTCTTAGATATTTGGGCCAACTTACCTGCCCACTTCCTTTAAAAACTATCTACAAGTGTCTGCGGACAGTAGATGGGTGTACCAGTAACCTACTTTTTTTCTGCCAGTTCTGAGCTGATGGCACTGCTGAACATCTTCTGAGTAAGCATGATGTGTCTTTGATCGACCACTGTGTCTATGGGCCTCAGCATTGCCAGTTTCTTTGTGCTTCTTCAAAAGGGCTTGGACAGCACGTCTGGAAACCCCTGTCTGCCTTGAAAGTGCCTTGGTGATGCCCTACACCTACCTTATGTCTTGTTGCAGTGCTATGTCTCGCTAAGGTGTATGACTTTTGACAGTAAACTGTCTTCAGCAACCTCTCCTTGTTAGCTGAGTTTGGCTGTTCCTCACCCAGTTTATTCCTTATACAGCTGTTTCTGTTTCAGTTAATGTAGTGTTTCAAACTACATTATGATCATTAGCATGTGATGATTAAAAACTGCCTGGATTGACAACAAGAAAGCCTACGACTCAATAGTACATACATGGATTCACTAGTAAAGACCACGCCTTACGTGGTACATGCAAATGTGGAATGTGTAGATTATGGAGGATAGATTAATAGATAGATAGATTAGATTATCGAGGGGAAGGTTGATGGTGGAAGAAGGATGTCGTCTGAGAGGCTGGTCTAAAGGGGTGTACAGAAGACTAGGCATAGGAGACTCAGTGTGGGGGTTCTGTCTCAGAAGTGTTTTCATCTGAGCTTATTTCAAGCAACCCAGACGGTACCTGGATGAGACATGAGGTGGTGAAGGGATGAAGGAAGAGACAAAGGAGGGAACAGAGGATGAGTGGATATGTGCAGAGGTGAATGGATGAAGGGAAGGGAAAGGAAGGGTGGGTCAAGTAATCTGAAACAAGCAAGGCAGGCTGAGTAGAGCGGGTATATGTTACCTTGACAGGTGATTAGAGTTGTGGTTGAGGCGTGGCCCCGCTCCTGAACCTAAGTTAAGAAATTAACTTCATTACTGGAATCCTTTAAAATGTGCATGATACATGATACGGCATGTACCACCGTCTGATAGAAGAAGTGGCTGATATCAAGAAATCCTACCAGTGGCTGGAAAAGGCTGGACTGAAGGACAGCACAGAAACACTAGTCATGGCGGCACAAGAACAGGCACAGTACAAGATCAGCAGAGGCTGGGGTCTACCACACCAGGCAGGACCCCAGGTGCAGACTGAGCATGTATGCCCCTGAGACAGTGCAGCACAAAACAGCAGGGCGCAAGCTGCAGGTGTATTTGGAACGCCATATAGCTGGCATAGGGAGCAGGAACATCTGCCATGAGTATGGGCTGGAAGTCCCAAGGTCGAAATGGAAGACACCTCCTAAGGTAGTTGAGAATGACCAAGCTAAGATCCTGTTGGACTTCAAGATCGAGACTGACAAACTGATGATGGCTAACCAACCAGATATCGTGTTGATCGACAAACAACAGAAGAAGGAAGCAGTGATAGATGTGGCAATCCCAAGCGACAGCAACATGAAGGAAGCAGCATGAGAAGCTCGAAAAATACCAAGGGCTGAAAGAGGAGTTGGAAAATATGTAAAGAGTAAAAGCTGTGACCCCCAAACTGGGAGAGTGGCTCTACCAGATTTGAAGTAAAACATCTGAAATCTCTGTCCAAAAGAGTGCAGTCCTGGGAACAGCTAAGATACTGTGCAGAACCCTCAATCTCTCAGGCCTAAGCGCTCAGATAAATGAAGTGCAGTAAAAATATTTCCTTCTAAATTGTAGTGGAGTAGTAATATAAAGTAGTATAAAATGGGAATACTCAAATTTGTATCTATTTGCATTTTCCACAACTGTCTTTGTGCAAACAAGTTAAGGCGTCTTTGCATAGAACACATACCTGTGTACAAAATGTGTAAAGAAAATTCCTCTGTGCAGTCTGAACACATAGACTCAACAGGTAATCAGGTTGCAATACACTTTACAAGCTGTCAAAACTCGTTCTTCAGCATAAAACCACAGTTTATGTCATTTACATAAAGACAAAAACCCAATGAGAAACTAAAGCAGCATGTTGTTCTAATCAAATTTGTCTTTGAAGGAGGTTCAGATAATGATCCATTTTGATAATAGAATATATGGAGGTGGGAGAATTTGAAATTAGTTACTGACAGTTGGAGTGGTTTAAATTTATTTAAACATCTGCATGAGGCAGGTGTTGGATATAATCAGCAGGGTGGTCAGTGATTGCTTCAAATATTGTTGAACAGTGATCATGTTGGTTATGGGACACTTAGCAAACACAGACTGCTGGAGGAACATCCATGACACAGGGCCCTAAGATGTATGAGTCATTCACGGAAACAGTGTTGCATTGATGTGCTCTTACTGTACTTTCCCTGCTTACGGTGCAATTTGTTATTGACTCAGTACATTTGAGCACAGACTGTACCTGAGCGAAGTCATATCTTCGCTCAGGTACCTGTGACTGTACCTGATATGGAAGAAAGATATATTGAATTCCAGCAAACTGTGGATACTATGAGATAAAATAAAACTTAAACAGGAAAGAAAAGTGATTATTAATGAAAATATAGTACGAGAGCCAAATGTTTGATACTTTAGATATATCTTGCTGTTAATACTTTTAGTAAAGTTTAAAATGCAGTAAGTTGGCTATGTGATTTGAGAAAGATATTACTATTAGGCTCATTATTTTATGAGAAAATGATCACTCCTAATTTAACCAAACAACAGCTCATAGTAGTTGAAAGGAAAACTGATGGACATTTTGAGAAATATTTGCTTTCTTGTTGAAAGTTACATCAGAAGATCGACACCACTCTCCAGATGTCAATACCATGTCTTCCATCTATAGGTTTTGTAAAACAAAGCAATTCAATGTAACAATGGAGACATTGTGAGAGTGAAACGTGTCCCACTTTTACTGGAACACTGGAAAAGATGAGATTCTTGGAAAGAGAAACCACACAGGAGAACTGACTTCAAACCACATTTTTAATCTGATTGGACTTTGTGCAGCATTTTGCTGCATCAGATAAGATCTTTGTCACTTTCCAGTTGTGAAAACAGGCCGGTTGTCTCTCTTCTTGAACCTGCAATAACTGAATTTCTGGCCACTTACTTCATTTCATATCATGCATAAACCTTGCACACTACACAGATCTGCTGTTAATTGTTAATCTTTGTTGTTTTATATATTTATATTGTACACTTTATATATTTATGTACACAATATTGTCTTCCGTTGCAGTATGTCTGCACAATACAAACTGAGGTATTGCACATGTAACTATCTGCCATTGTTCTTTCTCTGCAAATAGCTGTATTATTTTTCTCTATTATTTTATTATTCTTAGATAACTTGCATTTGTTTATTCCATATTTGTATGTTCCTACATTTATTTATGTCAACTATATGTTTGTCTATGTGTAGCACCTTATCACCAAAGTCCTTGCATGTGTAAAACACTACTTGGCAATAAAGCTCCTTCTGATTCTGACTCTTCTGATTCTGAATGGGCAAAAGAAAGTTGTGAACACAACATTGACATACCTTTTAAGTTTATGTTGTGAACTTGTTAGCACACAGTTGTTTTTTTGCACATCCAGCAGATGTGAAGCAACATTCTGCCAGGTACAAGGTACATGGTCAACAGGGTTGTAAAATTAGTTGTAGTTTCCCTTTATGCTACAAGTCAACATACAAAAAATATAAAATGATGTACAAACTAAACTATTTTACATGGTGCAGTGCTAAGGATGAATTTAAATTAAAAGTGACATAGCCTGGGGGAAGAAGCAGCTCTTTATTATTCTTGGAGTCGTGTTTCTGTATACATTCTAGCACCTATTCTCTGGTACTTGCTGTTATTTCCCCCTGATTTGTTTTGGCTTCTGAGTTGATTGGACGGTTATTCAGATCACCTGTTGCTCAGGATGTGGGGACTGGCTCCTTCATAATATTTGAGAGCAGTTGTTGAATTTCCCTGTTGGCCTATCAGGGTGTGTCGACACCCTTTCTTTGAGGATTAAAAGAGGTGAGGAAGCGAGCTCCCACACCTTGGTCTGTTGTTGTCAGATGTTGTCAGCTAAAAACTATAGTCTGTTCAGGTTTTGTTTTAGATTGCTTTGCTGTCTTTTGCCTTTTCTGATTAAGGGTGATTTTAAGAGTCATAGCAGCCTAGTTTGAGTGAAAATAAAATAAAAAATAAAAATTCAGCATTCAACTAGTTTTCTGCATTAGGGCAGATCTTGGTGCTAACAATACCCATGCGCTTGCAGGCTTTGTTTACTTTCATTGAAACTTCCTTTTAGACACATTTCTGTCTATTTCATTTAGGGAAACTTTAAAGCTAGTTTTATTGAGGAAGTATTTTTTATGTGGTTCGGAATTGATCCTCCAGTTAAACAGATAAAGTCTTAAAGTCTGGGGAATCAGTACTGCCACAACCTGATGACTTGATCGTCACTATTCACATTGTCATTTGATACGTTGTTATGGTGAAGATAACCTCTTTAAACTTTGAAACTAATGATTCAAAACCTGACACTAATACTCCTGGAGGTGAAAACCGTCATGAAACAGAGCAAAGAGTCCTAAGGGCTTACGGGCTAGACACACTGTTCCACTCAGATGTGTTTTACTGCCATCTTGAAGCATGACTCATGTTCAGCATAATATGCAAATACAGAGGCTGGTATTCATGAAAGGATACACTCTGCTACAAGCTTGCGCAAGTCAAGACATGAATTGCTGTTCCTAGATTTCAGCAGGGATAGATTTCAGTTATTTTACTTAAGTAAAAGTAACGTAAAGTAAGTAAATAGCGCAGTGCAGAAATATGCTGTCACAAGTAAAAGTTTAAAAGTTTTACTTGAGTAAAGTATTGACATCAATACATACTTAAAGTGTCAAAAGTAAATGTACTCACTGTGCACAATGGCCCATTTTTGGATTATGATTACTGAAGCATTAATGTGTAATGTTGCAGCCGGTAAAAAGTGAAATAATTTTACCCACTTTATATACTGCTGCNTACTTTATTCTGTACTAATACATCATCATTTATTAACTGATTTTGTATTTATCTGCAGTTTGAACTAGTTACTCTAGTTAAATTATATAACATTTACATATTGGGGTGACGCTTTTTTCCAAAGTGACTTACGATTGCTCTATATGTCGCACGCCTCTGGAATAATTAGGGGTTAAGTGTCTTGCTCTGGGACAAGGATGTGTCGCTGTTGGAGTCCATGTCGAACCCAGGTCTCCCACTGTGTCATCGCCACAATCTGCAGAATTACTTAAGTAAAGTACAAGTACAAGTGTACAAGTGAAGTGCAATTGTACTTAGTTACATTCCACCAGTGTAGTATGTAGTAGAGTGAATGACATGATGACGTGGATGTGTAAAAACTGCATTTACCTATTGAAATTCCTCAGCAGTGTTGTGAACTTGTGAAGGTATAAAGCGGACACAGAGACAAATTTGACATCTACAGATGACATCTTGCTCAACGCTGGAACACATGTATCTTCAGATGAGATGCTTGAAAATCCGCAGCTTTATCTGCTTCACAGCTTCGGTTAATTGGAGCTTCCTGTGTAATTTTGCACGGTCCAGTTCAAAAGAACCTGATAAGAGGAACATTTCTGGTAAGTCTCTAGTGGCTCATTCTGCAGCATCAGAACACAGGAACACATCAGTTACACCCCAAAACCAGCTTTCTTAAAAACAGATTTTTTTCCTGAGAACAATTCACTCGTTTACAGAAGTTTGAAAATGACTCCTCCTGCTGGACTTGACAATAAATGCACCAGTGCCTTCATGCAAGGTGGATTCAGTAATGAAGTTCAATTTCACTGTAAACAAAGTTCATGACACTGTTATTAGCAAAAACTAAAAAAACTAAACATAAATATACTCCTCCTATGTATAATTTGTAATCTGAATCATTATTAGCAGAGAGCAGGGTGATTTGAGCCTGTGGGGAAGTTGAGCCACCCTTTGTTTCTCGGCAACCATGGACAAAATTGATCATGTGACCACATATTTTTTGAAGAGTCATCCATTTTACTCACCCTGTGATGGAGAGAGGCCTGTGGAATAAGTGATAAGCACATTTAAGCTAAAAAACTGTTGCCGATTTGCTGTTCAAAGTGATTTTTTCATGTACATGACTTTAAAGTGATACATTGATATAAAACAACACAGCTGCTAGCTTCACTATCTAAGTGCAATTGAATGTTTGAATGGACCTGGCATTTAAGTTTAGCCCGTACACGATGAAATGACATGGATGTCCCTGGCATCCATGTAGCTCAACCCTTCATATCGGGTAAGAACTTCAAATAGTTTTAAATAACTGAGCCGTGCTGTTTCATTTGATTTTGAAACATTTTTTTAACCAAATAAAATTATCTGACCTCTGACTTGACTAATATTAAGATCTGACTTTTGATGGATAGAGAGAATAGTGCTTTATTAAACTCACTGGAAAACTGCGGTGTTACATCGCCAACTACATAAATCACAACACATACAACATAAAGACACTCAAAGAGGTAGACAAGAAAATATAATAATAAAAACATAAACTAACGTCTAACGGCAAGTTTTATTTGTGTAGTATCTTTTACCAAGGCAATACAAAGTGCTTTACATAGGACATAAAAAGGCACTAAGACATGACAAAAGATACAAAAGTGTATATAAAAAGACACATGAATAGGATATCAAGAGTAAAATCAAATACAACATAAAATTAGAATAAAATAGTTTTTAAAGAACATTTTAAAATACTTTTATTTATATTTATTTTAAATTCAGCAGAATATCCTGCCTGAGTAAGTATTTTATGAGGCTACTTTTTCTACACCTAATAACCAGGTTACATATCTGGTGTTTTGCATTTACACTTACACATTTACATGAAGCACAAAGTAGATGGCTGCAAGAAGATCTGGTAAAGGCAGATAAAGGCGTGTTTAATGAAAAGGATGTCAGTGAGTCACAGGAAGAACAATGTTGTCACTATCTCAAGATCTTCCACATATAGTCACAACGATACTCAAAAGTCTGCATCAAACAAGGCGGTATGACTATTAGCACCAACATGTTTAGTAGTAATATTATCTTTTAATAATCCCCTATGTTTCTTTAACATCTTGTCTTAGCGCCTTTATGTTGTGTGTAAAGCACTTTGTATTGCCTTCTTGTTGAAAGAAATAAACCCAACCTGCTTAACATGTTAATTGTTTATGTTTTTGTTATTGTATTCTACCTCTTTGAGTGTGAAAATTGGAAAACTATTTAAACTGTAAAAAAAAAAGTAGTCTAAACATACTGTAAATGTTAAGCCGACTCAAAGCGCAGTGGTGGACAGTAATTAAATAAATTTATTTAAGTACTGTACTAAAGCACAAGTTTAAGGTAGCCTACTTGTACTGTACTTGAGTATTTTGTTTTCATGCCACTTTCTACTTCTACTCCACTAAATCTCAGAGGGAAACATTGTACTTTTAACTTACACATTATATATATTACCAGCTTTAGTTGCTACAAATTAAGCTTCTTACACACAAAACGTATTGAGAGTTTATAAAATATGAGGTTTTGTTATAACTTAAACGACACAACAGTTTGTAGAAGTACAGCTGAAATGATTAGGCTGTTGACAGAAAATTAATTGGCCATTATTTTGATTGTTTAAGTCATTTTTAATGGAAAAACATTTCATGTTTCTAGCTTTCAAATGTGAAGATTTGCTGCTTTTCCCTTTAATTATATTATTTTAACAATTTGAATTCATTACTAATAATGCTAAGGTTTGGACAAAAACACGCCTCATGAAGGTGTCACCTTGGACTCGTTTATTGTGACTGCATTTCTCACAATTTTTTTTATAATTTTTACAAACAATCAGCAGATATATTCATAATGACAATTTAAATTTACATTTACTCATTTGGCAGACACTTTTATCCAAAGTGACAGGAAAACATACAAGCATCAATAAAGCATCTATAAAGTAGGAGATGTACCAGTGACAATA
>JAPMOB010217989.1:0-24302 GCA_029875015.1 Lepomis gibbosus | reverse complement strand
CTGTTGATACTTGTAAGTTGTTCCTCAAATGTAAGTCGCTTTGGATAAAAGCGTCTTCCAAATGAGTAAATGTAAATGTAAATGTAAATGCAGATACAAAAACAAACAACCCAAAAGTGCACGAAAATGAAACAGGCCCACATCAATTTTAATCCAGTTACCTTAATTGTGTGTTTTTTCCTTTTCCTATTTCTAATGCAAATCATTTTCTACTCTGTATTACAGTATTTACAGCCGTTATAAATAAACAGTGTTTCAGTTTAGTTTTTGTCTTTTCCATTAATCTGTTACACCTATGCACCACTTTTATTATATACAATGAAAAAAGATTAAATCTTTTGTTTATCTTAATAGACTTTTTAAAAAAAAAAAAAGAGCTTGACACACAACCTTATCAAAGCTAATAATAATTTTAGCACATCATAGTCAATTTTAATCATATAAAACATCATTTTCCCAACAACAAAAATGTGGCTAGTTTGGAAAACCACTAGCCACATTGGCCAGTGAGCAAAAAAGTTAATGTCGAGTCCTGGTTGTCCATCTGAACACAGGCTGCATGCAGTAAACACATCTTCATAACAAGCTCAGTTTTCACTCATTTGGTTCTTGGTACAGCTAAAACATTACCTATCACACACTAGTTGAGGGAATGGTGATGAATCCATGTATGGTTCGTTCTTTTATTGTTTTGTTTCAAGATGAGCATGACCATAAGTGGGTTTTTAGTTAGAAAAACAGGAGGCTCAACGTTCAGTTTGTAACTCAATAGGAACTGGGACAGGAACAGGATCACCTCAGAAGTTTTCTGAGAATAATTTTAGGGATTGTTGATATAACTATATGGAGCCATTTTGATATAATTAGTGTAGAGAAGAAGACACAACAGCTGCAGTGGCCACTCTACACGGTTTCGACCTTGGCCTTTATTTTCTTCATGAGATCGAAAAATTCATAAAGTTGCGTGGAGCTGCGGAGAACCTGGAGCTGCAGTAATATATGGATTATGGGTAAAATCAAGAGTGTTGGACTTCACCGAGGCAGAGGGGCCGATCACCGACCGAGCACACTGTCAATATTTTAGAGACCACCCATGTTTTCAAGGGAGCTTATGTCTTATTAAAAGGCTGGTTCCCCCGTCATTCATCCTGGCTGTCGCCTCAAGAAAAACAAACAACAAAACCCTTGATGCAATATATTTGGGTATTTTCTTAGATGCTCAGGTAACCAGCTGCTTCAGATCAGCCCAAAACAAAATGCTACCTGGATGCTGACGTACTTAATCAATAATTGGCCGGAAATAGGATAATAAGTGTTGGAGTGGCCGGCAGGCAAAGAAACGCATCACAATACATTTTCTTTAATTTTGTTTTTCGCATGTAGCTATAGGGCTCACTTCTACAATCATATTCGCCACAGTTACTAAGAGATGCAATGAGACTTGAAGAGAAATAGCCTATATGTTTTGTGAGTGTGACCAGTCTGGGGACGGAGGCAGACCACAGGTGTTGCAAACAACCGGCGCATGTGTACAGCAGCCAGTTAGTTAGAAAACCAGTAGGGATACAACACAGGTGAAAGAACAAAAAGATTTTAATGACATCCAACATAGATTTTCTTATGAAGCCCACACAGATAAAGACAACCAGGATAACAATTCTTGAAGTTAACTTAAAGTAAACCTGGCTGTGCTTGAGGCTGTGAGAAGTCTTACAGAGTGCAACAACCATCTCTTTCTGTTAGTCTGTTAGACAATGAGATTAAGAGGCAATCTGCCCGGTAACAGCTGTTTGTTTTCTGATCTGACTGCGCCCCCTAGTTGTAATGTATTAAATAACACTGGCTTCATTTGTTTTGAATCTGCATTGTGTTGGTTGATCTGGGACGTTTTGTAGCAAAGCATCTGGGTTGTATTTACGCTGTATAATATCACACATTTATTGATACTTTTAAAGAAACCCAGAAAAATATGTTGGGCATTGCAAGCTTGTACAGATCTTTCTCTCTCATATACTTCAAACCCTTTACCTTAGGCAGGAAATCCTGTGACATTCTCACACGCAATTCTTCGTGTGCACGTCTGTATGTCAGACAACAATCGAACAAAAACAATGTCAAAAGTGCATTCTTTTTTTAAATCTCTAAAATAAATATTAAAATGCGACACTGTTATTTTAACAGTTCATTCTTTATCCTTTATTGTGACCTGTGGTTCTGTAAAAAAAAACAAAAAGGAAAGAATTTAAATATGCTCTTACTAAGGCAGTTTTTTGGGTTGTGTGATGACAAATCATATCACGATACAGGTCATGTCACACCCCAATAACGATACATAATTTATTTTTGCAAATTCAATGAAATATGACATTTCCACCTGTAACTCGGGATATTTCTCTGCATTATAAAGGTGGGGTAACTTGACAACTCTGTGACAAATACCATGATAGAGTGAAAAACAACACAGCAAGTAAAGTAACTAATGTTAGGTAGGTTGTGGATTAGCAAACTGACGCTACTTGCTACTGCAAAGCTAACATGAGAGGACGAGACTGCACAGCAGCTCCAGACAGCGACCCTCACAATTCTCCTGCTGCTAATGTTACAGCTAACATCACAACAACAGCATGTCTTGACGAACTCTAAAAGTAAGCTGTATGTCTGTGGGCAAGTCCTTTATTACTTGACACACACATCATGGCTGGCACTGCTGGATATTGCGGCCTGTCCATTATATTCAATGTAAATTTCTTCCCTGAAAAACAGGTGTTATGCTGAGTTTTGCATGTATCAATAGCTTTTAAGGCTATAATATCCTGTGTGGGGTTCATCAATAGTGATAAATGATTCTAAGTATATATTTTATGAACATTTAGAGTTGTTAATAATTTATTGCACTTAAAAGTAGCAGCCTTCCATACGATTCAGCAAAAATATTTGGTGATAGCCGCGTTTGATCAATGTGCAGATAGTTTGAAGTTGGATAATAGTTTCACGTTTAGATATCCAATAGATGTTGAATTCCAACTTCAAACTAACTTCACTGCGGTGTATTTCGCCGCCCTTCGCCAAAATATTACGGTGGCATGTGGAATTTGCGACACAATGATATGAACAATAGTTTATAATTGTAAACAATCAACGTTTTTCTAACGTCAAACGATGTATCGCCATAACTTCATACCTGACATTCTACTGGGATATATACAGTATGTGCAAAAAAATGCAAACGTTAAATTGCTGCTGGTTTGTTATGAACTTCCCAGCTTGAAGGCCTGCTCAGATTTAAAAAAAAACAAAAAACTGTTTAAATGCCAAAAGGCGTTTTCACTTTGCTCATTTTGTTTTGTTTTTCTCTCGTCGCACTGACATTCTCCTTCATGTGATGCCATTAGTGAGTTAGCAAGTTTGACATGGAACATACCCGAACAGTACTGAGAAATGTTGGCCCACTGCTTTTGTCTTATCGACTTGTCTTTGCCTGTTGTTTTATTTCACTGGAAACCAAAGTGTTCCCAAACAGAAGACCTTAACAATAAGGGAGGGTGTTAAAGCTCTGGCTTCTCTGCACTGGCTGTGATGCTCAAGTTGCTAGTTAGCGAGAGGCTGTGCTAAAGGGTGCTGCTTGTGTAGCGCCACAAGGCAGAGGTCCGCCACTTAATATTTCCGTGTGGTAACTCAGAATTTACGTATGTACCACACAAAAAACTATCCTAACATATGACGGTAAAGATTGCATTCAGTCCACATGTGCACTGTTCCGAATGTTCTCTACCAAAACGGTCCAGTACGAATACATGTACCTTTACACCCCTAGTAGTAGGGATGGGAATCTCTTGGCACCTCACCTCTCTGGATAATTACTAAACATTTAATTTGAGCATTAAAATCCAAAAGAAACATCTCCTAATTAGCTTAAAAGGACTAGTTTGCATCCCTAATTTACTTCATTAACCTCAGCTCCATGGTCCCTCATTTCTGTAACAACCAGAATGAACAGTATGTATACAGGACAGAGCTGTACACCACTTTAGTCTAAGCTTGTACCTGATGTTCTCAACCCCTGACAAGTATGAAAGTTAGTACAAATGACTTATAGCTGAGTTAATAATTAATATTACTTTGTTACTAATTTAGCTAACGTTACATAACAGCCAAAAACGTGCTGTACACGTTTTTTGGCTGTCTATGGAGAGATGTTAGCTAGCACTAACAGCCTTTACTTTTCCAGCATTTGGGGAAACTACAGACTTTTATTAACAGGCACACTGTGACCTACACTGCACGTTTACTACCACACTGAAACTTACTGCAAGTATTTTTCTCCGCTAACTTTCACTGTCATGTTGTGCCGCTCGCTCTCATTCGCTCAGCCTCATACACAGGATACGCAGAGAGCTGTGAGTGTCACCATGCTCGCACAGTGTGCAAGTTAAATTCATTACTTGCGCATTGAACAATAATGAATGTGTGACATTTAAGTTGGGTGGTTATTCATTCTGCAGCGGGGGTGTTGAATATAGGGGAACACTATGTGCACCACAGATAGTCCAGGGGATGCACTTCCGAGTGTTCTGCCTTTTGCATTCAGTCAACATTACGTTATCAATTAAACATTTAAATAATCGATTTTTTTCAGCGGAGCAGAGGAAACAAGTGTTAGCAGTGAAGTGTAGCAGTAAAAGTAGAGTGTAGCAGGGCTGAACGATTTTGGGGAAAAAAACAAAATCAAATTGCATTTTTTCTGCCAGATATTGCGATTATGATTCGATTTGCAATTTATTTTTTTTTTAAAGTTAAGCTAAAGTTCAATATTCACTGCCAGTCGATTTTTGACAGAAGCCGCTTCAAGCAGCACAGAGCAGATTACCGGGCAGGAAGTCAGACAGAAAGGCATTGAGATTCAGGTCGATTTTCAAAATAAAACACCCTGTTGCAGACTCCAGATCATGTATCAGTTAAACAATTTAACTACGTAGCCTACTTAACCATGGTAGAGGCACAAAGATCAAAGACAACCACACAAATCAACAAAAGCTGAAAAACACAGCAAAGTTAGGCAGGCAAAACGCTCTTATCCTGAATTGCTCCATGTGGAAAATACAGCCTGCACAGAGTGGCACAAAACCTGCTTGCAGAGAGCTGTTAATAGTTGAAGCACAAGAAAGGAAAAATTAACAACTGTTCAGTCCTAGAGCGTAGGTTAGTTTGACAGAGAATGAAGGCTTCAGCCAAACCTCCGTGTGTATAAGGAGGAGCATCTGCATTGAAAGTCTTACCGTCTGGTTTTCTAAATACCCTGGTCTACTGTAATACTGTGATACTGCCTAAATCTACTTCTTCTTGATGCAGCTGCTGTCACTTTCAATTGCAAATGTTTACACTAAGAAGTGTAACAAAACCTTGTTAAAAGAATAGTTTGACATTTTTGGAAATAGGCCTGTTTGCTTTCTGGCAAGTTGGATAACAAGTCTGATACTGCTCTCATACATGTACCTCATGTACCTCAGGGGGTCCTTTAAATAAAACACCACAATCTGTATATTGTTCACTGGACAACACATAATATAATATTTGTCTTGATTAACCAGCTGCAGTTTGAGCAGAGTCTAGCAGCATCAGCTGCTTGGCAGATTTCCCACCATTCCCGGATTCTTTTGGATGCGGCACTCTTAGCTGTAGTTATGGCTTCTACACTTTCAAAGAAAAAAATGTCATGATCACAGAAATGAATAAATAATGACTTGCGAATACTTTTCTGATTATAAAACACTGGGCAGAGAATAGTGTGTAATCCTTAATGCTTACATAATTATAATAAAAACAATTAATGACTCCAGATCAGATAGATATATACATAAACAGGATATCGGACTGATCTGTTCACCAGTGATATCACATTGTTATTTTTACGTCACAGCTTAGATTTCTGACCATTAGCTCTAAATGACAATAAGAGAGGCTGGGATCTGTACACACTGTACACCGGGTTCTACAAAGCCTACTAAATATCCAGTACCATCAGAAACTTTTTCTTCTCCTGCAGGTTTGTCTCACCTCCCAGAGGTCATAGTCATGCGCGGTTTTCATAAATCCATTATATGGTTTCCTGAAACATGCTGTGACCTTGATGAAGAAGATAAATCACTATAATGACGTGTAATTTGCGCAACAAGGACCCCTGTCTTATTTATATATTTATTATTTGTTCATGGCTGTCCAGTGTAGATCTGGGTACTATCATAAATGGCAATACCAACGATAAGTTTTTATATTTTACACCAGCACTTTTTTGATACCTTCTCATGTTAAATTAACTCTTCTGTGTTCATGTTTGCGCGTGTGGTTTACCTGCAGCAGCGTCTGTGCGATCTCTGGGTTCTCTGGGTTGTCAAAGTGCAGCATCTGGGATCCCAGACCATAGTAGTAGGGCCCCATCTTATGCAGGTCCACTACATTCGGGTCAGCGTTGAACACAGTCCTCCAGCCCTCCCTGTACACCTTCGGAAGCTCGACTGACAACACTCTCCTCTTCTTCTCGTACAGTCCCTTCGACAGCCACAGAGGAAGCTCCATCTTTGAACCCTAAGATAAAAGAAATAGAGTTGCAATTGTAATTGCAATTGTAAAAGTAATTGTCAAGAACCCGTGCTCTCTGTTCTGTCCCAGCATGCACAATAACGTTACCAGGACCCTGAAACTGTTTCGTTATGATAAAAGATTAAAATGTAATTGCTGGGTCCTGTTTAATTTACAGTATCCAAAATGAGCTGTGACTTAACTTCAATGGCGTTGAATTTATATTAATGAAAATGTTCTTTATTTTTATATATAGTTTATATATTAATGCTTTAATGTCCTTGACCACCGATTGTTAGTCATTGACGCCTGTGTGTTAATCAATGCCTGCATGCATAACGTTACCACATATCCTCCGGGATCATAATAAAGCAAAGTTTTGGTAAGGTTAGGTAATAAATATGCCGAATTGTAAATCTGGCTCCTTTCTTTGCATTATTTTCTATCAATGCCAGTAATTTAAGGTTATGGCAAGGTAAGAATAAACTGCTAAGCATTTAATGAGGTTTGGTCTAACATTCGTTTCACAAAAAGACCTGTAACGTTATCTGTAGACACAGTTATCTCTAAATGCATTAACTGTAACGATCACAACGTTCATACATTTTCCTTTAGTAACTTTACCGACCTCCGGTATGTCCTGTGTGTCACTCGACTTCTCCAGGAATCCCAGCCGGGGAAAAGTGCACTCTGTCCGTATGGGAAGTCTTTCATGAGAGAGCAAAATATCGTCGAGAGACAGGAAATTCTCCTCCATCCCCACCCCCGGTTGTACAGACTGATACGACTGCGTATCCATTTTGTGGCTGAATAAGGCCAAATGTACCTTTACGCCAAATGTATTTACTGAAATACTGAGCAGGAACCTCTCTCGTTGTGTTTACAACGCCTCCTTGATGTTTTGGCGCGAAGACCTGTTGACCAATAAGAGCACTGCTGTGATGTCTAGACCAGAGCAATCGATTCAATCTGAGTCGAACTCAGTCAATGATCTGCTGTCAACGCCTTTCTGCTCTTTTTCTGCTCACTGTTTTAAAAGCTGTTGTTTTCTTAAAGCTGTTTTAAATTTACTCTTGAGATCTTTTCCAACAGTGAAATGAATTACACAATTAAATTTTATTTTTGCTATAAAAAATCAGGTGCAATTACGTATTTAGCCATTAGAGGTCAATATTACCATTACAAATGTAAGGTCCCCTTGTGTCCTGTAGTAAGAGTTTTTAGCAGTCATGAAGCTGGAAACTATAATAATAATAATAATAATAATAATAATAATAATAATAATAATAATAATAATAATAATAACACAGAAAGAAGATAAGCGTACTACAAACAAACACAATCAACCTTGAATTTCCATTTAACTAAACTTGAAAATCTCTTAATCTATTACGCTCTCTGTCTGTCCTGATCATATTTATCAGTTGATAAATAAAAAAAATGACAGCCAGTCCATACTGTAATATATTTTTCCCCCATCATACCATCACTTTACAAATCTAGATAACAGGAAGAACAGGTCAGTCATCTGTCTTATTTTGATATTTTTAATATTATAGATTATATGTCATTGTCATTACTCATCCCACAGATTGCACATCAAAGTAATCAGACATGTTAGTCGGTGCCCCAAAAAGCAGGCAGCCATTCACATCCTCGGAAAGTAAAATCAACTAAAAGAGGTCAAATGAAATAAAGCCATGGTAAATGAAGGTACTGTCTTCTTGTGGCTGTGTGTCCGAGCTGAGTGGGCAGGCAGGCTGTACAGTGGGCCTACTGTCGACTGTAGTAGCAGTCTGAGAGACTCTGCAAACCAGACTAAAGCGCACGTCATTTCCCAAAGAGATCATCCCCCTCTATTTGCTGCGGGCCATGATACACAGGGAACATTGTGTGTCACACAAATAGGCAATGAGGTTAGCAGTTACCATTATTATTTAGCTTCTTATGGCCCACTGTTATGCACCATGATGTTGATACCCATCCTTGCTCATATTAACATCGCCCTCTGTCTCGAATCCATGTGTCATGGACCCAATAAGGAACAAGGACGATCTCAGCGCTAACAGGCATGTAACACTTAATTTGAAGTGGTGCTCACGAGGCATCATAACCACATTATCATCACAAGCGCTTTAATATGAGATGTGATATAATGAGGAAAATATCTCCAGTAGGATTAAAATAATTTCTGCCCAAAACTATTTCAGACCACACTGAAACTCCATTAAAGCTGAATTAGACATCACATGATGGCCACTCTAAATATTGAACAAAATATAAAATTGATTCCTAATAAATCTTTAAAGTGAGTTCACAAAGCATGCTTCTGTTTTCCAAACCAGCCAGTGTGGGGTAGTTCATGAAGGACAGTCAATGACAAAAGAAGGAGAGGTAAACTTGTTAACAGAGTCTCAACTATTGTCCATGGGACATTTTTCCCTGTTGCCTCCAGCTTTGTTATTTTGTTTTTGAGAAACAGTTGTATTTTTATAAGCCAAATGCAGTTTAATGTATGCCAACATATATTCTAATTCTAATATTAATTGTTTTCTGAATGCAATTATTATAGCTGCATTAATCAAATTTTTTACCACTTGAGGGCAGTGAAACAAGCTAAAACCCACAACCATAAAACATATTACCACCTTCTTAAGTTTTCATTTAACTGTTACCTATTTACACACCCATCAGACACAGTGTAACGTCAGCATTCATTTGAAATTATTCATTTGTTTCTGGTGGTCTGATGAAACCAAGTCCAATATTCACTCCCCTTTTAGCTCAGTTTTGAGTTAGCTCTGCCATTACGTGCTGGGCAGGTAGAGTTAATTGAGTTTTTCAAAGCTGGCTTGCTGAAAACAACTGCTTGCTGTGGCTTGAAACAAGGCTGAAGTTAGTGATGAGAGTGAACCAAAACAAGCGTTGTGGGCTGTAAAGCCAAAGAATGAGCTAAAAGAAGCTAAAACGCTCTGTAGAGCTGAGGGGAACTGCAGAGCCAGGAGATAATTCTTTGCAAGTTTACCACTACAGGTCCCACCTCTCACGTTACACATGGTCATTTGAACCGCTGTTAATCAAAAATATCGGTTAGTGTAGCTTCAAGATCAGGCTCTTTAGTTGCTAAATGATCCACTATCCACGTGCTAGTCGCTAACTTTGCCTGTCAGCGTTTGGTGCTGAGCAGGTATGCGCAGAACTTTTTTCACTAAAAACAGCTGGATGATAATTCTTTGTGGGTTCAGCACTATGAGCGAACACTTTCATGTTACATGTAGTCATTTAATCCATTTTCATCTAATAATTTTTACTAGAGGAGCTTTAGGCTAACATATAGTATATTGATACATATGCTATATGTCTACAGTCTTTATCATGCCTTGTAACGCACTTCAAAGAAAGGTTAAGAAAAAGCTCCCATGATAAAGGTCCCCAAAATGGACTGAGCTGACTTAAGCATCCATCCTTTGCAGGAAATAGAGATGCTCATGACTAGCACAGTGTGAGTAGAGCAATCCCTATTTTGTAAATGGTTAACTCCCAACTTATCACATCTGAAGCAGTTTTCCTGTCAGCTTCAGAGCACTACAGATGTCCCTTTGGGAGTTGACTGCATTCAGTTGTGTTAAATGTCAGCCATTCTCGTATAAAGGTGGCTATAGAGCAATAAAGGATAAAAGCAAGGGTTGACAACTTCACCACCCATCATTTTACTTTAGTGCAAAGTTATACCTCAAGAATCAGAATGATTTATAGATTAAAAACATCAAAATATAGTGCAGATGGCTGCAGATACCTATTTTTCCACACATACACATAAACATACTACACACTTCCAAGGGTATTGGCTGGATTCATCATGGTATAGCCTACCCCAAACAAAAGATATTAGATCATATGACATCTGTAAGAAAGAATAAAAGTCTTAGTGCTCTGAAGCTGTTAGGAAGCTCTCAGCGCTGATCAATGATTTCCTGCCAACATTCAAGATTTGGTCTGAAAATTCTCCCGACAGCTGGGTTTCCCTGAAAGCATCTTAGCAGTGAGTCCAATTCTTACACACTGACTTACAACAGTGGGACTGTACTTGAGGGTTCAAGTTGGGACCAACATGTCCTTTCGTTGTGACTTTTTCAACATTATTTATCATGGACAGAAGAAATGTTTGAGGATGAATCCACTCTTGAACGATTCAACAGCAGCGTGTTATGTACCGTATTTGTGATGCATTTCTTCAAATGTAACGTTTGGTAAATTGAATCTCTTCCCGTAGATAGTTAGCCAAACACAGACAAAGTGAGGTCAAACTGATATCTTTCCAGTATCTATAATAGAGTTTGCTAGCAGATTTGTTATTGACTTTTTAGAATCAAGGGTACTCATAAACCTCAATAGACCAGAATGCACTGCAGCCACAAAACATGTCATGCTTTGAGTAAGAGTTACAATGTGGGAAGAGTTATTTTAGGCATTAGAAAATATCTGGTTCTTTGATAAAAAGTGTGAGGTACAAGTTTGAGTACATTAAAATGTAAGTAGAAATGTAAATTAGGAGAAAAATAAAATAATTAAAACTTGTGGCCATCACATAAACCTCTGTTTCACCCCGCTTCACTCTGAAGTGCTTTGAGTATAGTATTGTTAAATGATCCTTTCATAATTATCCATGTTGAGGAACACTGAGGAAATTATTACACATGCCCCTTCTACAGACCCTTCCTTGTCAAGTGTCAAAAGGCATTCTGGGAAATGTAGTAACATGACCAAATGAAATAAGATTACGCACAGCCTGTTTAGAGAAAGTGGATACATCACATTCAATCCCAAAATAACTCCTGGAGTGTGTTGAACATTTGTGACTGATGTAAGAGTGAGAGATGATTCAAGGGTGGATTTTTTTCCTTAACTGTCACACCACATCCCATTAATTTACAGGTATAATACATAGAGTTTGTCTATAGGACGACAATAACCTCAGGATTAAGATGTTTGATGGGAAACCCAGTGCTGTTCAGTTTGTATACGTGGTATCTGGGTCACAGAATGAGAGTTGAAAATAGAGTCTGTCATCTAGCACAATTTATTCCACCATTTGTTTACAGTAGCTTTGTAAATGCAGTTTGTTTGTATGTTGATTTGTAGTAGTCTTCATACATCAGCTCTTGGCATTCTGAAGAGTGAGTAACACCTCACATGATTGAAATATTAAACAAATATTGTTAAATATGAACAAAAGAATAAATAAGCCCCGTTGAGTGGATCCACAGTGGGACTACAAAGTCCTTATTCGGGTCTGAGTGGCTCACGTCTCTGGTCGCAGTCAGCCAGACCTACTCTAGCAGAAACACAACGTGGGGAACCAACAGTAGCATAGACCAATAGGCGCCTTTTGAATCACACACACACACATGCACAAACAGTCATATGCACGGAAACACACACGCGCTCTCCCACACTTGAGGCTCTCACGAGAAAATGACTAATCATGATCACATGAAAAATCTGGCAGATCTAAAAAGAAAGAACCGAGAGAGGTTACATATGTAATTTACAATATGTCATGTCGCTTCTCTGTAGCTGTAAACATCAGCAAAGTAAAGGGAGGACTGCCAGTCACACGCACAGGGAACATGGACATCTAGACTGTAAACATTTCAATATACAGACACACACAGCACTGTCCCAGTCAGCCCTCTACACTGACCTTTCACGCTGTCTCACACACACACACACACACACACACACACGCAGACTAGGCTTCAGCAAAAGCTATGTTGTCACGGTTCCAAGCTCACACACACACACACACACACACACACACACATAGTGTACATACACATACCGGGTGAAGCCTGACACTGGGGTATCCCAAACACACACACAGTAGGAGCGTAAACTACATTGCTGGCCCCTTCCTCCTGCTCAATCGGAACTGAGCATGCTCAGACTGCTCCTCTCCACCCCCGGTCCATCTTTAGATTACCCCCTTCCATGCTGTACTTACAAGACAAGCTGACATCCCAGTTTATGTGTTTGTTTTTTTAACCCTCTATCCCTCCCCGCCTGCCCAGATGCGCACAAATCGGATCTAAAAAGCATTTTGGGGACTTTCTGATTTGATCATAATGAGTCAAATTGACAAGGATGGGCGCAGAACAGAGGCAAGAACTATAAGAAAGAAGCACACCCGGACCCTTTCTGTTTTGAGGGGACGTCACAAAGTTGGAGTCCTGAGATGAGAAGCCCACCAAATAATGTACAAGTCTGTTTCTCAAAGCAAGCTTCTGCAACTCAACAATCCTTCATTCCTCGTTTTCCTCCTCCTCCCTCTCATCCTCATTGTCTTCCTTGTGTGGCTTTCTTCCTCTTCCCTCCTGCCTCCTCCCTGCTCTGCTTCCACTCCTCTCCCAAGTTAAGGCCATGGAAGGGCTGGACACCAATGACTGACAGGCCTGGATCCAGATAGAAGATGGAAGGCCAGTTGCTTGAGGCCTGCAATGACCTGAGCACATCAGGGAGGCAACTGGCCACTTGAGTTAGAGGGGGAGTTGAGGCCGATGAAGCCCTGTAAGGGACTCTGTTAGCCTGGAAAAGTGGAAGGGGAGGGATGGAAGGGCGCTTGGGGTGGGTTTGTAAGCAGTCTCTTCACCAGATGTTAAATGGAGGGCTGAGGTGGGGGGGGGGGCCTTTAATGTACGATGATTTGACAGTCACGTTTTGTTTTTTTTGGTTCAGTTCACGAGATATAATTATCTTGGTTAGGATGATAGACTCTGTCAGAATAAGTACGTGTTGATCGTTTTGATTGTTTCATCAGATTTGGTTGCGTCTGTGTCCAGATATCCATGGCAGGACCACGACATGTCCTAGAGGCACAGAGGAGGAGAGGCGGGGCACAGACAAACAGACAGAGTGGGAAAAATGATGCGTGACTTGTAGTTAGATCTGGTTTACAAGGCAACATACTAATAGATAGAAAATGGTTAGATTTAGTCATTTGCGTAAATTAACAGAATTTCTGTATATAAGAGTGTACCACAGAAAGAGAGTGTTTGGATAGATTATTTTTTCACCAAACAGACCAAAAAGACAGAAAAATACGTTCCAATTAGTTTACCAATGTTAGGTATCTTTAAGAACGTGACTTTAGATGTCACGAAAAGGAATTTCATTCTTTTATGAAAAGATTGATATTCATTGTAAAGAAAAGCCCAGGCTATATATTTGAACCTCTTTATCTTATATGAAAAATATTACATTCACAAACACATTTCAATATAAATCAAACATTATATTGACGCATTATATAGGCCAGTCTGAAGAATTTAAAATTTAAAAAAAAAATTGTATAAAGACTTAAATATTTTTCTTTAATCCCTTTGTTGCTTGTTACGTCATCCCCATGTGTATCTAGTTATGCCATCTTCTATTCTGTCGTTTAATGTAGGCTATTTTGTGTTGGCTGAAGATTTTCGTATGAGATGAAAACGATTCAATAAAAACAACAGTTTTATTGTCCATCACATGAGAGCATTTTTTTTATTTAAACACAATTTAACCTTTGAGCTACGTTGTTAACCTGTGAATGGTCATGTGAAAAGTTAGTATAGTTTCGGAATTTAAAAATATTACGGCTGTGTCTGAAATCCCCACTCATTCACTACTCCCAACCCCCTATATAGGGAGTTGTATGTAGCAGTGCAATGCATGATGGTATATATGGATTGGTAAGTGACCATCGTTTTTACACTACTTTTCAAAACGCATTCTGGGATACATTGAGTGGACTACATAGGGTATAATAATTATCACTATACATTCGGACAGCACTACAAAATGGCGAGCTCACTATATAGTCCACTATATAGTAAGTAGTGGGTACTTCCGGACATGTTAACCGGCGACGTCACATGGAACTCTTGAAAGTGTTGTTCACCTTGGTGTTACACAGCTTCAACAAGCTGGCATCAGTGGTCACTCAGTATTTGAGGGTTAAACGACCCACTACCAATCCGACCTCATTGGTTTCAGATAGCACTCAATGTGGCGGACCGTCAGCATGAACGGGCAGAGTGGGAGTAGGTAGGGAGAGGGAGTAGCAAGCAGTTTGGGAAAGGCCCTGTGTGTGTGCTCGACCATGGAGTGGAGCAGAGCAGGTGACAGGTGAAGTATTTGAGTTGAGGACACCTCGTCATGTTACAGCGCTGAAATTCAATTAATTCGGGAGATGCAGTTACTTAAACCAACGGAGAGGAAAGTGTAAATCCAGTAATACATTAGAAGACTGGGACACGGTGAATATTTTACAAGCACAGACCAGGTAAAGCAAGGCTTAACACGCCTGGTTTAGTATAAGCATAAATTATTATGTAAATTGTAAAGCTATGAGGAGAAGGAAAAGTCTGTTAGCTGCTAGGCTAATGTATGCAGTGTAAAATGCCATAGGCTGGAGATAATAATGCTGACTAGGACGTTGTAGCAGTTATAACACCGTCATCTCAGCTTGAGCTGACGTAAAATCACAGCTGTTGAGAGGGAGTTTGGGCTTTTAATGGGGGCGTGGGGCGCCGCTGTAAAAAGGAAAGGGTGCACTGGATTTTAACACAAGACAAAACGAGTGTCATTGCGAAACAACATGCGGGTCAATAATCATTTTAATGTTTTTATTAACTTGTTTTCATAATCGTTGGAAGCCAAAATTGAATCAAATTTTTGATTAATTGCACAGCCCTACTCTATAGAACTTTCTGTTTGTTGCTAATTCTCAAATGTTAGCATGCTCTAAAAACTAAGATGGTGAACACTGGAAACACACCTTCGTAACATCAGCTTGATCATCATTTTGATTACGAGTGTCTTAGCATACTAACGTTAGGCATTTGTCCCAAAGCAGTGCTGTAGTACAGCTTCACAGAGCTAGCATGGCTGTAGGCTCTTGTTACAGTAGTTTTATTGTTGGTAGTTTAATAACCTGGCACAGCTTGGTATTGGAAAGGTGCTGTACAAATTAAAATTTTTCACCTTCAAAATTGAAAACCATACACATATACAACCTTACAATTATTATTCATTATTTCTACAATCAATTTGTATCCAGTCAAATTCATCAAATCCATCATGCTAATCCAGGAATACAGTGAATTAACCACATCTTTGTATGCAAAGTTTTATCTTGCAAAAATTTGCATTCAGACAGTGGTGTGTACGTGCTGTGTGTCTCACCTTGAAAGAGTATTCATAGTGGGCCTGGTGGTCAGTCAGTCAGAGGGGTGTTCGGGGCAGGATCGATTGATCTCAAACCACGAGTCTATACAGCTGCAGATACACACAGATATTAATTTAGGCCCCATCCACACTACTGCGTTTTTGAAATAAAACAGAAACCTTTTGCTACGTTTGCACCTCCCGTCCAGACTAAAACGACGAAAACGAAGACCTAAAACAGAGAAGTTTGGAAACGCTGCTAACCCTTGCCTTTCAAAATTCCGGAGGGCGTTTTAGTGAAGACGGGCCAAAATGGAGGACTTTAAAAATGATGAATAAAATATTTTGTAAGGTGCAAATAACTCTTAATGCATGTCGCCGTTTACTTTGCAACGACTCCCAGTCTGTTTTTTCCGCCGCCACACTCCCGTGTTACATTCATTAACAGTGCCAGTTCCTTATTGGTGCATGCATAAAAAATTGGTCTGATGCTTCATCTGTATTTATTTATTCTTTTGCCAAATCTTCTGTAACTACTGAATAGACCATCTGCTTCATGTTTACACTGGCACGCGCATGCCCAGTGTACCTGAATGGTGCCCTAGCTGTGCGTTTTCAGTCGTTTTAATGTAGACGGAGATCAACTCCAAAACGCAGCTAAAACGCTGGTGTGGACGGAGATCGTATTTGTTTTAATTCTCCATTTGTAAACTAAAACGGAGTAGTGTGGATGGGGCCTAAAACGGCAAAAACAAAGAACTAAAACGGAGAAGTTTGGAAACGCTGCCAACCCAATTTTGTGTTTCGAAACTCCAGAGGGTGTTTTAGTGAAGACGGGCAAAAACGGAGGACTTTAGAAACGAGGAAGCAGATGCTCACCCTCGACTCTCTGAATGGGTCTTATAAGTCATGCAAAGCAGAAACACGATGCTACTGACAGAGTTTTATTTTTGGTATTTCTATTAAAATATTCTGTACCTTGTAAATAATACTTGGGCCTGTCTGCCTACACTTGCACTGTGCATGTCGCTGTTTGCTTTGCAACAACTCTCAGTCTGCTTTCCGCCGCCACAGTACCGTGTTACATTCAGTAAGAGACCCAGCTCATTATTGGTGCATGCAAAAAAAATCTGGTCTGATTCTCCGTCTGCATTTCTTTCTTCTTTCGCCAAATCTTCTAAATACACCATCTGCTTCATGTTTACACCAGCACACACATGCCAGTGTACCTGATCGGCCAGTAGATGTGTTGTTTTAATGTAGAAGGACATCACCTCTGAGCTAAAACGCTGGTTTGGACGGAGATCGTATTCGTTTTAATTCTCCTTTTTTAAACTAAAACGGAGTAGTGTGGATGGGGCCTTAGTTTGTCAAAAGACTGCAAATACAGAAGACACTTTGGACAAACACGGGGCAAACATTCACAGTTGACTAAACAAAGGTCAGTCATCAGGGCTAATAAAAAGTCATAGTCAAAATAATAATAACAGAGAGAATAATAAGATATAAGAAATATGATAAAGAGAGATCATAAGATAAGAACGGAATTATACTGTAGACTTAATTGGTTTCAGTACCACAGAGGATTGTTGCTAAAGTAACACGTAGGCATGTTGGAAGGCCTCCATGCACTCCCACATTAGTAGAACATACACAATAGTGTATACACTATGTAAATAAGACCCAGAGGGAAACATAACAGCAGTGTTACACCCTTATATATTGTTGGCTGGTTTTATGTAAAACAATACATCTAAATTTTAAAGCATGCAAAATCTTTATCTGCAAAGTAACTAACTACATGTATAGCTGACTGATATGTGGGGTTTAGTAAAAATACATTATCTATGGTGGGTTAAATTCAAGGACAAATGGACTTGGTTGAAGATACTCAAAGATGTGTTGCCTTTCATCCAAGAGGCTTCTCCAGTTCTGACTTGACAACAGGGAGTCCCAGCTATTTAACCTCTGTGGGGTCGATATCAAGGCGTTGGATACCGCTTAGTTTGTTAGTTCTCCTGGCTGTAATAACGACAGTGGTTGTGGTCGTTGGAATCACCTGAGAACAAGTCTGACCAACTGTCTTTAGCACTGTCACATGAGGCCAAATGGATAAAGCATATGATATAATAGAAACAGTATAAGGACACTCTTTATATCCATCGTTTTTAGCCTATTAATGCTTATGTCAATGCAAATTGTAATTGCAGTTATAACTTATCCATCATACATGAGTGAAATCCAATCAGTCTTAACCCGCAACATTACACTGACTGTCAGAAACTTGTAGTTTATAAAGAAGTACAAAACGTCTCTCTAAAGTTTTGTGAAGTAGAAATATAAAGTCACAGAAAATGTAAAGTAAAATATCTAAAATAGTTCTATGGCTGTGCCTTTTTCAACTGTTAAAGGTTTATTGAAGCAGATTAAGGTATCCTCTAAAAGCCACATTTGCATTGCAGCCCCATAATATACCGGTTTAATTGTAAAGTGTCTTTGAGCATCTTGAAAAGCGATATAGAAATAAAATGTATTATAATTATTATTATACAGGATACTAATGCTAATGTGGTGCAAATACAAATTATAACAGACTCATACATGTGTGGAATCGAATCAGTCTTTTCCCGCAAAGTAACTCCAACTGTTACATAAGCTTGGTTTAGTAAACAGTACATCATTTCCCTCTGAAATGTGGTGGAGTAGAAATAAAAAGTAGCCAAGTAAAATACCTTAACTACAATGGATGAGATTTTTTTTTTTCAAAGTTTTCAAAGCCGACAAAGCCATTCAACATTTTTGGAAGAACCTCTGCAAACCTCATTTACATTGGAACCAAAGATATTAATTAGCTTCTGGGCTTATGTTAAATATATAAAATATATTAAAGGGAAATTGGCCAAATTGCTTCATTCTAAAAATAAAAAAAAAACAGGAAGAGGGTGCTGTTTATACATAGAAAGCAGGGTTTTCAGGTGATGGCAAATGAAACCATCTTTTTAGTGTGTTTAGCGTGTGCAGTCTGCTCTCATTTGTTTATGGTAATTATCCAATGCTGTCACAGTTAATCTGAAAGTGATGTATTGAAGTTTAGAAATGCTACACGCAGCACCTTCATGTCCAATGATATAATATGAATAACCCCTAAATCAAAGGCAGCAAGTACTGTTCATCTTTAAGGAATGTTTTTATTGGAGTGCAGTAAGTGGATTTAATTAGAAGAAGTGCAAAATGATATAACGGGCACTGATTCAAATCTCTTGGTGTGTGTGTGTGTGTATCTGTGTGTGTGCGTCACCTTTTGTGGTAGATGCAGAGGCACGGCAGTCTGGCTATGGTGTCCCCTTGCTGCAGTTCCTCTAGACAGATCACACACTCACCGGCATCCCTCGCCAACACATCATCTAAAGTGGCAGGCGCACACACGCGCGCGCGCACACACACACACACACACACACACACACACACAAACGCACACACACAGGGCAGAACGTGTATCAGTATTCACCAGACAGCAACAATTTCAGACTCCGACAGAATATCAAACACAGCAGAGAGCAGTAAAGAGAGCAGGTTGGTGCATTACACAGTAGATGCACAAGAAGGAGTTTCAAGATGAATTAGGACTCTGTTTCCACTGTAGAAAAATAACAGCGTCCATCACATGGAAATTCACCACTGGATATTTTTATTTCCAAAAATCGAATGAATGGAGCCTCTTAAAAGTCTTGAATAGTCTATGTACAGTATATGGCAATATAAATATCTCAAATACTGTTTACAGAATTACTATTTATTACATGTTTAACAGTTAAAGACTGAACTATCTCCTTTATTTGTACTGTCTGTCTGGGTTTGGTTTGATCAGACTTGAATGACAGTAACCGAACAACCGTCAAACTGTCATCGGATTCAGATTTAAATGTTGTTAAATCCTTATTGGTGCAGCAGGAGTACATGACATCAACCTTTTTGTATTTGAGAAAGACAGAAATGCAAAAAAGCCAACTAACCAAAATTGTTTAAATAAAAAAAAAATGTTTTAATAAAAAAAAAGTGTGTGCATGTAGGTTTCCACTCATTCACTCAGAGAAAGCTGACTGAGGAAGTGAGTCTTCAGGGCCTTTAAACACAGTTTCATGTGTTACTATATTCAGCTGCTGGCACCTCAGTGAAAGGCCTGTACAGTTCAATTATTTGCTGCATTTCAGTGGTAGGTGGCAACAGTGTATGAAGGAACAAATTCATAAACAAACATAAGAATATTAAAAAAAGGTTTGTTAGCTTTAGGGATGGGTATCGCTACTCAATACCTTTATGGTATCGATTGAAACAGCCAGGTATTGAGTAGAATCAAAACGTCTCCAGTCAAACCAGCACTTCAATTGATACTTTTTATGACCAGATTGCGGCAAATAATTACTATTTGTAGGGTTTTGCTTGCAGCCAAACACTCAAGCAACACACCGAAAGAAAGAGATTCTTTTTTCCTCCGTTTGTGAGTCTTGTGTAGTTTAGTGACTTACTCCTTTTTGGAGGAGGTTTGCGACTCACCAATAAAGGAAAAAGCACTTCAGTTTATTGATCAAAAGTTAATAAAGTATTTTTTTGTTGTTTACTTTCAACACACGCATCAAAAAATTACCTTAAATTTGTTTACCACAACATATTTGGTTACTAAACTATTTCACTCCCAGTACTTTTTATGGAACAGTTATATGAAATAAGAAAAGATAACAACTTTTATTTTTACTGTTGTCCATAACAACAGTAAAAATAACAATAGACTACCAATCAACTACTATGGCTTCAACAGGTGGCATTTTATGCAAGGTATCAAATGAAGTACTCTATTGGTATCGGTATCACTTTAAGGGTTCTGGTTTTGGTACTGGAATAAAGCCCTATGTGTTCAGATTGGTATGACCTAAACATACGAACAAGAGTGGCTGGGACATTCAGGGTTAACGTACGTGTCTTCTGTAAAATAATAAATCTATTTCTAAGTCACGTTCCTAAGCTAGTTTGACTGTAGTTCAAGTTGTTATTTGATCATCTTTATCCTGTTGGAAGTAATAGAAATGTTCTCCTTGCTAACAAAAGTACAACAGTACGGAAAGCATAGCTATAAGTAAACATGCACTTTATGCATATGGTGTGATGTCAGAACAAATAAATGTACTGTATTAGTACTGCTACTACTACTTCTACTGTATACTACCTCTTGTAGACAGTCATGTAGTATTAGATGCATTAAAGAGCAGCGTTTCCTCTGGGTCACTGTATTATAAATGGTGGTGGAAAAATTCCTGAATCTTTGGACAGAATTAAAGAGTGTTGGTAAAGGGATAATTGTGAATATGCTACATTGACAATAGTCCTTGTGGCAGATTATGAGGTAATAACTACACGACAAAGCCCTGTTTATCACTATAATGTAATATAATAATTGTAATGACATGAGTAATATATAGTATTATTAATATTATTATTTATATATATATTCTGTTTGGTAGCCCCACACAATTGCCTGCATACACTATTTTTTAATGTTCATTAGTTGTAGTACTCTATAGTTTATAATGATTCTTTAAACATTTTTGTAGTTTTCACTCTTATTTATCAAAACTTTTATATATTTGTTTTGTTGTACTTTTGTTCAGCATTTTGTTATTTTATCTTGGTGAGGTCTCATAAGAAATCTTCTGGATAATCTTTGTTTATATTGCGTGTTTCTGACAAGAAGCGGAAAATAGAATATCGGCGTGTCGGCATGTCGGATATTAAAATCCTCAAATATTGAAATCTGTATCGTTAATCCCTTCCCTGTGTCTTCCCGTTGTTTAGTGTCGTATTCGTATAATGTAAAGGGTTGCTGTTGGCTTTGTGTTCTCTTCCCGTGTTTCTTGACTTCTTTTTAAATTTATGGACTTCAGATTATTACCTGTGCCTTCTGTATTTGGTTGCTTGGTGCATGGACTACTCGGTTTTGATTTCTGCCTGCCTCCTTGTCATTATTTCTGTGGGTATTTGGTCAAGAAATGAAAAGTTAAAGGGATGACTAGAGTTTTACAATTATTCTTAGTGGGGACATGGATACCAAATACATTTCACAGAGAAAAGGAAATATGAACCTCATGGTGGCACTAAAAGAAATGTCAGGGGATCACCAAAGTAGCATCCATCAGGACCATTAATGTCTGTACAAATTTATTGACAATCCAATAATTTTTTAAGATATTTCAGTCTGGCCAAAGATGGACCAACACGCCAACATTGCTATCCCTGGAGACACGCTGGTTGTGTGGCTTAAAATTCACAATAAACTAAGTCATAATGGTATGTAATTGTGAAAAGGGGTCTCTTTTTACAGTGCAAAAAGATCATTTAAACAGCTGTCAAACAAAATAAAATAAAGCGTAATGAATCTGTAATAAAGTGACAGAATTTTAGTACTTGAATAAATGCATGCTTTACACCCCACTTGGATAAATGTTCAATCACTGTTGTACTGCCACAGAGCGAACCAACATTAACATTTATTCATGTGAAAATGTCACACATTATTGCCTTGATACAAAAAAATCCTCTTTTTGGAGCCAATAAGGACNGGACTGTGAGATGGAATAAGAGACAGAACACATATGCTCTGACTGCAAATCAGCTTAGTTCCTCAACAAACTCCCATAACCCCTCTCTCCTCCTCCCCCTCTCTCTATCTTTCTCTGCTCTTTTGACCCCCCTCCTTTATTCTATTGTTCACTGTAGCACATCCCTCAATCCCTCCGTCCTCTGTCAACCCCCTGAAAACACCCAGCATCTCTCACAACAGAGTGCTCGGGATTAAATCACAGAAATCTACATACACTGTCTGATAACAATACAGCAGCTCTACTCCGCCTCTTCCTCTTCCTCAAATATCCTTAGCATTCAAATCTGACCAGGAAAAGATCAGAGATTAATCGACTCCCAAAAAGTCTGCATCGCGTTTGACGGTGAGTGCAAAGTGTATTAAATCTAATGTCAACATTTGACCCCAGCTTTAATAATCAAGTGAAGAGGGTTGTTGAAGCTTGTTTCCTTCACCTGTGAAATCTTTTTAAAAAATGAGGTCATCTGGATAAAGTTAGAGTCCTAACTCATCATAGTCCCGCCTCAGCCAAAACTCTCCACATCGATTGCAATGCAAAATGCAGCTGCAAGGCCTTTACTGAATCAGATAGAAGCGTGTCACTGCTGTTCTAGCTAACGTCCACTGACTTCTGATGAATTTTAGAGCTGATTAGGAGATTTTAGTGTTCATTTATAAAGCCTGTCATGATCTTGAAGATACATAAGGGAGCTTTGGACACCAGCATGTGACGCGATGTGAAACTGGGTCACTGCAGTACAAAATACTGTACAATACTAAAAGTAATGGTGGTCTCTGAGTAGCTTCAATGTTAATATGAAAGTTTTGAAAAAAACTAACAATATTGTGGTCCTCCAAATTAAAGCCCAAAATATGTTGGTTGGTCCATGCGCACAAGAACAAAACAAGCGTTTTCTGATCTGACACCCCTAATGTTTCCCTTAAACATTAAGTTTAAGGGAAACAAAGTGGTTTGAACTAAAAATGACATTTTTTGAGGTTGTGGGAGCTTCGTCGTCAAGGTTACAACAACAAAAACGTGGTTATGGTTAAGGGACAATCACGGTCGGTCATGCTTTAAAAAAACAATGTTGAATGTCAGTTTGAATCGGGGAACGAACAGCGGCCTTCCCTGTTAGAGCAGCAGTAAGGAATTCTTTTAAAAATGACTTTTTGTCATAAACACTTTTAATTTTGTCACATACCAGCAGAAACCACTCAGCTGTGTGGAAACCCTAACAGCAAACTTGTACACTGTTACATGAAGCATGAACAACTCTTGTGTCCACATTTCATTTTGCGTCTGTGGTGCAGTGGTAGAATTCTTACCGCCGCGGGGGCCAGGTGATAATTCCACCAGAAAGTGGGCGTGTCAGCTCATCCAGGTCAGCTTCATTGAGCATTGGTGGTTCAGTGGTAGAATTCTTGCCTGCCACGCGGGAGGCCCGGGTTTGATTCCCGGCCAATGCAGAGACAGTTTTAACTTTGTCACATACCAGCAGAAACCACTCAGCTGTGAAGGATACCCTAGCGGCAAACTTGTACAACAGGTTACATCAACAACTGATCACAAAGTCCTTGCTTAATCGCGAGCATTGTTGCAAGAACAAGCTTCATGTCCAGCCAAAAGCTATTTTATCAGAAGTGGGATTCCCACCAACGCCTCAACGGGAGACTGCAACTTGAAAGCAGCGCCTTAGTTTGTTTTGTGTCCTTTTTACTTCTTTCAGATGGTTGCGTTTTCTGAGCCAAAATTTCAATCTCGCCCAAAATGAGACATTGGTTTGACCTCATCATGGGCCAAGAGGAATAGTCAAGGGACCGCTAAAGTCAGCATGATTCATCTTCTGCGGACAATGAATTTCTGCACCAAATTTCCTCAAGGCTTGTT
>JAPMOB010217986.1:0-10542 GCA_029875015.1 Lepomis gibbosus | reverse complement strand
ACACACACACACACACACACACACACACACACACACACACACACACACACACACACACACACACACACACACAAAATAAACACTGGGATTGTAAGACATTAACCTTTTGTATTATGGATGAGTATTTTACAGGTCACACAACAAACTAGCTGTGAAAGCCAAAAGATAAATATTAGTTCTATTCTATAGAATTTAATTACCCACCCACGTACAGCACATGCTGTAGAAACATGGTGGCGGTATTGTGATTTCATAATAACTGTCTCTGTGTGTGCTCTTTTTGCAGTTGGGTGTATATGTGTAGAATGTGTCATGGTCAGCCAGCCACAAATTACCAGATGTATCGTAGGTCTGTTTAATTGTCAGGGTGTTTTGGCAGCTAAGACCTTACTATATGTTCTTTGCAGTTCCCCTTTAATTACCATGCTGGCCACACTGCCCTTTCACAGCCATGGAAACGCAAACATGAAGTGTGAAACTTATCACACTATGTCCAGTTGACAGAAAATTGCAGTGTGTGTTCTTCTACTCTTTTAGTGTATAACTATAGAAAACTATAATTAAACAGAATTGGTTAGTAGGGATGTCCCCATCAAGTTATTTTAAGTCCACCGATCTGATCCGTGTCCTTTAACATTGGGTATCATTGAGCCTGATTCAATACTTATATTTACCTATATGTTGATTAAATTATATATATTTAAATATGTATCTGACACATTAAAATGCAGTAACAGCTGTAGTGGGACTGGGCGATATGAAGACATTGTGCTATTGTAGAAATGTGTCCACCAGTAGACATTTATCGTTTCCACCACCAGAGTAATCCCTTACCAGTGTTCCCCCCAACGGCACCCCCGCCCACCCTGAAAGAAAGAAACAAACTATTTTCATGTCATTTAACAAAATTATGTTCACTTGTTTCATTTTAGCTCAGTGTGCGAGTCTTTACTGTGCTGTCATTTACAGTCGCCTTGGTATCTCTCCTCTCCTCTGCTCCCGGTGTTTCACCGAGGGCGGGGCTCACACATGGAGCAGAGCAGAGGACAGACAGGTAAAGCAACCGTTACTCGAGTTTATGACAACGTGTTATGTTGGGTGAAATTCAACCGTGGTGGTCTGTCGGGAGATGAAGTGAATTAAACCAACGGAGAGTAAGAAAAAGTATAAATAATATGTCATTTGTTAAGCTTTGAGTAGAGGAAAAGTCTACTACCTGCTAGGCTAAATTATGCAGTGTAAAATTCCGTAAACTTGAGCTTATAATGGTGACAAGCAAAATAACTACTGCAGCCAACTTCTTACTGTTTCTGCAATGTATTCAGGGCAAGCTATGTAACAAACCACGGCTGGATTGGTCGTCTATAACGGTTAGTGTTAGAAGTAAGGAGGGGATGTCCACAGCATATTGTGCTCTACATACAATTGAAATAACTAGGCCTGCTTTCATTTGTTACAGACGGTCTTTTGGAAATGCATTTATATACTTTGTTTTGGCAATAACATTTTCAAGGGAAACTTAATTCCGGTGTGCTGAATGCCTTAACATAACTGTAAAAAAGCTAGATTGTGCCTTACTTCCTAAGAGTGGAAATTGTACTGCAAGAGGACTAACTAACGAAATATGTTGTAAGTAGGCCTTTTGCAAATACATTTCTCCAATATGTCAAGAAAAAAACATAATCGAGGTGGCATCAGGTTTCTTTTAAAATGTATTTCCTGTTACTAATTAGTAGCAAATTAAAGTAATTTCAAGGAAAATAATGACTTCAATATTAATGACGCACCATACCATACATAGACAACAGAAAATTTCAAGGTAATTCTCAGGAATTTACCCATGTGTTCTGGTATATATACAGATGAAGCACAAAAAATAACTTGGGAAATATAGTCTTTCTAATAACTATTGCAGAAAAAAGAGGACTTGAAGACAAAAAATGTTTTCACTTTTTTAGATTACTAGCCACATGTTCTTGCTCTACTGTGCTGCGATGAGGACAGAGCTAGTTCCAGCCAGTCCACCTCCACTCCTTCAGCAGCAAAACTGCCACGGCAACTGGCTCTCAGTGAGGGATGAACAGAGCAGCGGTAACCGCCAACTGCTGCATTTCCCTCCTTTACCCTCCGCACATTTGTCTTCTCACCTTCTTTCTCCCCTCCGCCTTCTGCTTTAAACATGGAAGAGTTAATTTGCTCATTCTGCAGGCTGCATCTCTTTCTATTTATCTTTCTTCTTGTCCCCCCCCCCAATCTCCCCCATCTCCCCCTCTCTCAGGCAGGGCTGTGCTGTCAGGCCCTTCCAGAGCAGTGGGGTTGTCAGGAGTGATGGATGACTATCAACCTTCTGCTGTCTTCCACTACGCTCCTGGGAGATTTACAGGCTCGCTGACTACCAGGCATGAAAACCAATCTCTCTTTCTCATTCTTCCCTCCCTTCCTGCATCCATGCCTGCCTCGCTCCTTCCATCTCACTCCCTCTATTTCAACATCTCCTCCGTTACCAAAAAAAGCTTTCATAATGGAGAGATGTGTGCAAAACAACATTGAAATTCGTGTGTGGACAGAGGGAAGCAATTGCTCCTCTTGAGGGTTATTGTGGATGTGTCAGAGGGGAATAGCATCGTCAGAGTGATACGCCCGGTCTTTGACAGCCTATCTTGCCTGTCTTCATCTTCTCCATTGCTTCCTTCACAGGCTTGCAACACATGAACATCCATCCATGTTCCTCTTGCTGGTGGTAATTATAGCATCGAAGAAAGGTGTGGGGCTAATTGCTGTCTCAAAATAGTAATTGCTTTATTATCGTAGCCATTTTTGGTAATGATCGTTCAAAGGCATTATGTTAATGCAATTAAAGAGTTTCATTATTATTCTTTCCTGCACTAATTGACAGCATTTTCCAAAGCTGGGCCCTTTAATAAAGTTATAGAAAACCTCCTCTTTGACGCTATGAGTAGAGAGGAGGAGAGCATGCTAACAATTCTGTCACCTGCTTATAAGGGTCTGTTTTGTCAACATTTTCTTCACCAACAAAAAGCAAATCCAATCTGGTGCAAAACACTGCTGTCATAAATATCATGTTCACATACTTTCAAGTCGATTGAAAAAACACAGCATATAGCATGACACCAGACCAAGGTCTCCAAGGGAGAATAAACATCTATCCCAGTGATATTTCCTTGACCAAAGACCCGTATCAAGTCAGACATCATATCAATGAATCATTGAATATTGTGTCTCCAAATTTCATAATCTTTTCTTATAACCACTACCTTTCAAAAACTGTCCGGGGAGGAAACACATATTTGCATTCATTTGCAAATTCGGGAGAGGAACCATGCTGGTTAGTGGAATAAGTATGAGCTTTATTATGCACATAATGCTGACACCACTCTTCAAAAAGAAGGTAATAGACATAAATGACATGTAAATGTTATCTAGATTGTCTTCTAATAGCATGCAAAGCAGCACTGTGTCTCGCCTTATCAAATATTTGAATTAGCAGATGTGATCCCACCTTGATCTTGGGCTACGTATAGTCATGATATCTTTGTGTGTGTGTGTCTGCCTGTCTTTATGAATGTGCATACATGTATGTATGTGATCTCGCCTCTATAATGATCTCTGGTCTTATCTGACACTACATAGTATATACGGTGTAAGAGGTAAACCCATGTGCAAGGCTTTCATTGACATTCAGTGGGCTCATTAAAATCAGATCACATCTCAGGAGGACAGCTTGAGGAGAATTCGTGTTCTCTTCGCTGTGCTTAGACAACATAGTGTAATGCTTAACTTTTCCTTCTATGGGCCTTGTTAGCTTTGTACCTATCAGGCCTATACTTGTGCTGAGTGACAAGGCTGGATTGGCATCAGATAGAGAAAAGGCAGAGTACACAGCTTCAGGTGAATTACAGCCCCTGGCTTTGAGACGCCAGTCTGATCTTGAGCTTGCCAGCCTGAGAACATCGCACATATTTGTGTATTTGGATTTACTTCTATTGTAAAACTTGATAGAGCATGAAGAAACATGGCTACACAAATAGAAAGGATGAGTCCACTCTAAACAAGACAGTTGTGAGTGTGCAGGGTGGTAATAGGTCAAAGACTAGATTTTGCCACCAGCACTGTTTCACGCCTGCTGTAATATGAGGCGTCAGAGTAAATATGTTATTTTTGTTTTCATGCACAATCTGCATTAATTAGAAAAAGCACCCTCCCTTCGTCAGGCGCCACACTACTGCCAGGAGCCACAGGGCGAAAAATGAGTCATTTTGAAATGAATAATGGATTTCTGTCTGCAGGCAGAGAAGAAGATTCACAGAAGTGTATGTGAGTGTGTGCCTGTGTGTGTGCATCTGTATCAACTTGTGTGAGTGTATGAAGCCAGCATTGAGTCTATAAATATGTCCTTGCTGGTCATTTCACTCAGCAAGCCCAGCCCCATACTCCTCCAGATGCTCTCTCTCTCTCTTCCTCCGTCATTTCACAACCAGACGTGAATATGTAGATGTGTGATCGGGACAGTGCAGAGAGAGGGGTGGGGCAATAAAATCATAAATAAACAGGAGCTTTGGGGGTTTTCCTGCCACAGTAACTGCTGCCATTTGACCTCAGGCGGTCTGTGGAGGGCAGGGATGATAGATCTGCCCTTCTCCGTCCTACAGCTGTTCACACATCAACAGCAGAAGTTCCAATTAAAATGTTGAAGTGGCGGCATCTTTATCGCTACTGACACTCTAGAGGCCCATGTGTCACTTCAGGCCTGGATGAGCTGATGAAGGAAACTTGGGAAAGAGAGGAGGTAGGGAGGTTAATGAGAGTCCAGTACTTCTGGCAGCCCATATTCTTAGTCCTTTCTCTCTGCACTGCCTTCACACTGACACTCTTTGATATAACACATTCAGACTAATTTGAAGTCTTGCTGAAAACAGAGAACAAAACACAAGGTCAAAAGGGGAGGAAGGCTGTGTGCGTGTATTTGTGTGTTTGTGTCTGTTTTCACAGAAGCTACATGGACTGGAAGAGGATGGAGGTTGAAGGACGCTGAGGCTCATCTCTGACAGATGTGCTTTGTCAGCAGGAAGTGATGTCACAGGTCAACGTTAAGAATGGGGAGGTGGGTCTATAAGGGCGCTAACCTTACAGCCCTGAAGTATAAGTGCTGAGAAACTAAATTTAGTATGAATGTTGTGCATGGCAGATCCCCCTGTAGAATATCAATCACTTTTCACACTCCCCAACACATTCTTTCTCTCTGTATTCTAACCTTTTTATAATAGACAAGCGTACAGTGCCCAAGTTGCCAGTGTTAAATCTCTGGAAGTAGATATGATGCACCTGACGGAGCTGGAAAGTAACTCACTCACAAACCCACACATTCATGTTTAGAAGGCTGCAAAAAGGCAGTGCTGTCATTATCAGGCTACTTTTACAGCTGCTAATCTGTGCAACATCATTTTAGACCTGCAGACGTTGACACGTCAGAGTCCGAGTCTGAATGTGTATATTAGAAGTTTCACAGGTTGTCATTTGTCGTTTGCTAATTTTCAAGAGGGTGGGTCTTATGTAATATGAGCTGGTCTGAGAGCAGACGCCAGGTAAGAGAGGAGGGGCAGAGATACAGTTGCATGAGAGTGCTGCAGATGACTGCAAACATAAAGTTTGTGTGAATGTTAATTTTCATCACGTCACATCATGTTAGTAACTGATGGAGCTATAAGGGTTACTGGATATGAAATTACTGAACGAAAAATAATTTTACCAGTATTACTTCTGCTGTGACTAAAGGTTTTTATAATGCATCACTTAAAAACCAACTGCTGGCTAAAATAAAATATTTAATACAATGTATTATCACAGTCACACTATCTTTCACTGTATTAAGTACTCAACAGAAATACAATTTGGCCGGGAGCAGCTACCAGGCAGTGCACACTACATGAAGTTACATGGTCCCGGAAAATAAAAAGTCTGGCACCTAACCCTGAATTACTGTTTTTACACTTCAGTGTTTGTACATATTAAACAAATTACAACAAAAAGTCATGTTAATTAGTACGCTTTAGAGGTGCTGGGAGACAGGTTGTGTTACCTTTGGAGAGAGCTAGGCTAGCTGTTTCCCTCCTTGTTTTCTAGTCTTTTAGTCTTTTAAGGTAAGCAGACCAGCTGCTTGATACAGCTACATTTTACCATACAGATGTGGGAGTGGCATCAATCTTCTCATCTAACTCTGAATCAATAAGCAAGCAAGTGTATTTCCTAAAATCATCAAACAAATTAACTCTGTTAACTAAACTCATATTCTGTAGAAAATATTCTCCAACAAAATGATTCCATTTGACAGATTTAAAACATCAAACACACACAAAACACTGATGATGAAATTAATATGTAACACTCATGACTGCACACAGCAACATCAACAAGTCAAGATCTGAAGGTCTAAAGTGATGCTGCTACTATGACTTTTGTTTTTTCTTGCTGGCTCAGGTTGGACTGAACTGTAGGACTAGCATTGCATGACTGAAACTGCTGGTGCTGCAACTCTGCAACAACTGGATTATATTGGCTTTGCCTGGTTTCAGGTGTTTCACACCAATGACACTGCGTGTGTCCTTGTTCTTGTTAGTATTACGAGATCATTTATGCCTAGACATTTTTACAACTTGTTGTGAGTGGAAGAGCACAAATCAACCATCATTGTGACAGGGGAACACAGAGGACGTTGGATTTGGATGAACAGATGTAGTTTAAATCCATAAATTACAGAGAAGGGAATTAATGTGTATCTCAGAGCATTGTTTTGCAGTTTGGCCTTTGCAACACTCCTCTTTTCTGCCCCCATATTAAACTCAAGCACCTGTGTAAAGATTTAATTTATGGGACCTTATCAACCACCGGCTGCATGACTGCCCAACGTCCAGTGACAGAAACTGAATTGTTCTACCTTTTTGGTTAGCTCATTGTGATTGAGAGGTTGTAAAAAAAAAAGCAATCTTCTCTACCTTGAGCTCATCAACATGCACGGGTGCAGATACATGCACACACAAGCAAACATACTTAATGTGCCTCCCTCCATGAGAGACCATTATAAACGCAGCATAGCATTTTATTGTAGCCACTGTGCTTTCTTACTGCAAACAGCCCCTAGTCTGTTTCGTTGTCTGCAAATGATGAAAAAGGATCAAAATGGACAACACTGCTGCATCTGTTAGTTCACTACACCATGGAGGAGCACAAGGAGAAGATAAGAAAAGGAGAAGTAACAGGGTGACGGATCAGAGTCACAGAATGAACAACAGCTTGAGTCTCCTAATGGTTCAGGGGAACAGTACTGTGGCTATTTCTACAAGGAAATGCATCATCACTCCAGGACATGGAGAGGGGAGAAAAGAAAGAGAAAGACAAAAAATGTGCCCAGTATCTACTGAATGCATGATGGATTTAATGCGTGGAGTAACCTTTGGATCATCACGCGTAACAAAAAGTGATAGTTTTCCTTCAGTTGACTGATTACAGTCTGATAAGCATGGAAAACACCACACCCATCATCGACTGGCAGCAAAACAGATCAATAAAGCACCACCAGCACACATGCCAGATAGACTAACACAGATTCAAATAATAAAGCACGCGCAGCATACTTTAAAATCAACAAATACTTCAATCATAAGGTGTGGCCTAGTTAACAGATGAAGCTTCATACAGCTAATTGACAGAATCCGGATCAACTATGCTATTTGCTGACGAATTTCCAGACCAGGATAAAACATATAATGTAGGACCAGAGAGGTCACAAGCGATGGACAGAGGGAGAGAGAAATAGGATGGGGGAGTTGGCTCCCTGACTTAGAACAGTAGCAGGATTTTCTCACAAAAAGAAAAGCTGCCCTAAATCAATTGGTCAAATTCAGACTTGAGAAGTGAAGAACATTTAACAAAGTTTGTTTGACGTGTCACCCATGCCGCCTCAAGAGAAGACAAAAACAATTACTTTGCTGTGTGCAATTGAATCAGTCCCATCAGCTTGGTTTCTTAAATAAGAGCCAAGTAGGGTGGAAATGTCCTTACAAAACTGAGCCAACTCCTCTCCAACAAAGCCAGTGGTAAAGGTCAGTTTAGTTTACATCAGTTGAGTTGAGTTCAGTTTAGTTTAGCTAAATTCAGTTCACACCAGGTGACAGAAATTGAAGAAAGTGACAGGAAGTGACAAGTTTGACAACGGATCTGCCAGAGAAACTTTAGGCTTGGGGGCCTGACAGACCAAGACAACCACAAAGACAAAGACTGACTGATGCGTTACTTCACGTCTTCCGCTGTCTTCTGAAAACACTATCACCAATAAACACTAATAGCCACCGACTAGCTGACAGCCAGCATGCCTGTATGTTCTGCGACTGTCTGTGATCCTAAACCAAAACTCATCACAGAAGGACCATTCTCAATGTGAACCTGATGATCAGACATTGAGAATGTGTTTATATTTCCAAAATATCCCAGTGTATGTACTTTGTGATCCTGTACCACAAAGACATGTATATATAAAATCTTCTCATTTGCAAAATATTAAAAATACAAGACTGTATTTTCAATTACACAATGACGAAGAGGAAGTAGAAATCTATCATTTACAGGTACAAGTACTACTATAAAGAAAATGCAAACAAGGAGCTGAAAATTCATGCTCACTCATTATAGTGAGTTATACTCTTCACTGTAGGCCTATTAGTGTTGTTCAAGACAAAGTCCAGAATAGTTTATAGGAGTACTTTAGGCTGCTTAGGGGAGGTCTCTAAACAGGTCTCAGACCTTTGGTATAGACTTAAAGTACTACTTTCTGATGGTATTTTTATTTTGCAACACAGAGTCCTTTTGAACAATCTAATCTATGATACAGACTAGTGCTACACTGATATGATAGGAGTACCACTATGGCTTCCTTTAAAACATTCAGCATACAAATGTGTCTTGCTGAGGATTATGAAACTAGGGAAGCAAACAAAGTTAATTGAATTTAACGTACTTACATGAACACTCTTGTTCCATGACACAGTAAGAATGATAATACTATTAGCAACAAAAAAACAATTTAACAGTGCTTTAAACACATCCAATAGGCATGTAAGTATGTAGATATCTAAAGATTTATGTAAAAAAAGAAAATTAACTTTCGGGATTCACAAATTAATGATTTGACAGAATTACATTATTCCAATCTCACAAAGGTAAAAACTATGCATATATTCTGCAAAAAAGACAGTTTTGTCAATTCCTTTTTTTGCAACACCTCTTACCTGCTTGTTTTAAATATCAAAAAATGATCACACTCCTCTTACCGGGATAGCTTGTTTTCCAGATAGTCAAGTATGGTCATTAAACCCTGAAGCACTTCAGAGGTGAACCTCACCTTCCCCACACTGCGTATGTTTTCATATTTGCATCAATCCTACCAACTCAAATACACTATGATTCCAGTCTCTTCTTCTTGATGTGCAAAGCAAGCAGCTGCAGTCATGAACATATGATATTGTGAATATAAGACTTAAGCAGCCTGACTTTTCACAGTCACAATTAAGCCCTGATGATGAAAGGGTTGTAAACTCATTTGTTTGAAATTTTCATGTATTTGAATAGGCCTTTTTAACTTCAGACATTTTGACTTGTCATAGCAGGAAAAGAACAAGTGTTCCTAATAACATTAGCAATGGTTCTGTTCTATGCAAGTGTCCCAGTAAGCCACGACACGGTGACAGTGATCCAACATGCACAAAACCAGGACCCGGAATTTGAAGCTGCTAATTAAAATTCAACTATCATTAAGTATTATTTACACCTTTGCTTTACTGTGACATATATTAGAAACTACACAATGCTGTAGTTACATTATGGCAATAGAAAATACTATATTATATTTTGATATTTGAGATAAGATTAAAAAAACAAAGATAAAAATTATTTAAACAATACAAATGATGATGGTTGAGTTAGAAGACATTTCCTAATTCATGAACAACACAATTTCACAAGAAACATGCCACATCAACATAAACCTGAGCTGATTTGTCAAATGCACAACTCACTGAGCTGTCACTGGCTTTTGTTTCTGGTTTCGAGTTTGAAAAACATGTCAGCTGTCCTGGAAAAGTCAGATTTCATCTACATTATCCATCAAAATTTTGTTCTGAATAATCCAAGACAAGCAAAAGTTCAATCCAGTTGCCAAACCAGTGCTGTCAAGTCATCATCTAAACAGTTCGCTTGATGGTGTGACTTGCAGCTGCTCGACTCACTCAATTCTCTCTGGCTGTTTTCCAGACTAAAATCTTGAAATGACAACTCGGCTTATGAGGTCACTTTTTGGTGGTTAAATAAATAATTATTAAAGCCAGAGTAAAGCCATCATTAATTGTTGCAAAATAACAGACAAATTCAATCCAGACTAAAAAACAACACAATTTTTTCTCATTCTGGCTTGGTCATACACAATGAGATTGAGAGGTTCCTTGTCGACCGGGATAATCCTAGGCATTTTATCTC
>JAPMOB010217983.1:0-14296 GCA_029875015.1 Lepomis gibbosus | reverse complement strand
CCGGGGCAACCGGGGTTTGAACCCACGACCTTCTTGCTGTGAGGCGACAGTGCTAACCACTGCACCACCGTGCCGCCCCTTAAACAATTAAATTATTGATTAAAAATATATATGAAGAGATAATGACAAAATATTATCTTTTCTTCATCCTGTAACTTTTGCCATATGTGGTTTATGTTAAAGTGTTGATGCTTAGTATGTCAGAACATGCTATAAACTGACTTTACATGATTACAAACTACAAATTATTATATAGAGCATTTGCAAGTATATGCAATGTACATTAATAATATCCTTATCAGAAAATAGTGATCAAATCATAATAAATTTTATTGTGTTTCTTCAGCCTAAAAGTTTAAAGAGGAAGCTGTAAAATCCTTGCAAAACGTGGATAAATCTGGACTTCTGGACTGGAAACTCCTTACACAGCACCATGTCAATTTCATCATCCTTTTCTTGCTTTCCCAGGACTGCCCTGCCACATCCAGACCATCATCATCAACATCATCACATCTGTGGATTTCATACAGACAGAACCACTCCTTGCAGCCTCCTCCCTGTCTCCTACCCTCATCACCACTAGCCCACACCCAGCACCCCCTGCTCTGTGGTCCCCTTTCCGTCGTCCCACCACGTCTGCGGAGTGGGTGCCGGCTCCCTCCCCCAGGGGTGGGAGTGAGGAGCTGGGGGACACACTCGACAAACCCCTGGAGAATGATGCTGAGGGCGTGTGGAGCCCAGACATTGAGCAGAGCTTCCAGGAGGCCCTGGCCATCTACCCACCCTGTGGCCGCAGGAAGATCATCCTCTCTGACGAGGGCAAGATGTACGGTATGCCCACCTTTATCATCATACTATCCATGTACCTTTTTTCTTCTTGAATGGGATGATAAACACAACCCCTGAAGATCAGCTCACTTGCAGGTCAGGGTTGATGATAATTTTCTTTAGCAAAATGTGAAAAGAAGTTATAGGCTGTCAACCTCTTCTCAAACAGATACTACTACTAAACCCACAGTGCAACACCTGCAGTACGGTGGGGAACAAACAGACAAATAGACATTTGTTTCACATACTCTCCCACACACACACACAATCATCACCACTCCTCTCGTTCATGTTTCACATCACTCCCGTTTCCTGCACAGCTGTCAGCTCCACTTGGTCCCATAGTGTACAGTATGACGGCATGATTTGTCAGAAACAAGCGCACACACTCTAATCACTTAGACTTCTACACATGCATGCATACACAATATGCCTCTCATGCAGACTTCAGTTTGATCCGAAGCCATGATATTTAACTGAGAATGAAAATAATACACACATAAAACAGCAATGCTGCATTTCTATCCACTCCTTCAAGATCCATAATAATGACAAATTAATGAAAAGTAAAGCATTAAAGTATCAGCTTTATGAACATACAAAGTTATTTTGGCTAGACCTTTATCTCATTGTATTTCTGGCAGTGATAGTGGAGAGCACTCCAGTATTCTTGTTATCATAATGTGCTCCATATCTTTTACCCTAAACAGGTTCAGAAGAATGGGAATGATTTTAACTTCCTACAAATAGTATACTGCTTGTGTTTAAATGGCATGGATGCTAACTTTTGTGTGTTGTTGCCTCAATTAATCATTAGAAATCAGAAATGTTGCTGGACTTTTCCACACTAAATATTGCTTGACCAGATATCACATTGTTTGTGCTATTTTGGCAACATATCTAAAATAATGATCTGAGGTTTGGGGCAGCAAAATAACTTTACTGGAGGTCTTTCCTTAGTGAATCTTTGGGTAATGTCATGGCCAAACAGGTGTTGGGAAGGTGAGGTGACATTCCTCTCCGACACCTTGCTGAAAGATGTTTGGTAACAGATGGCTTGCCCATAGTGTGTCCTCCTGCTTGACTGTTTGATAGTGGATCTGGTTGTTGGAAAAGGGGCGGATAGAGGTTGTGGCGCTATCAGACAGCCTCTGTCATCGCCTTGTTTTGTCACAGTGCCAGACAGCTCCTTTAACTGTTAGCTTTGCCTAGCCAAGCTCAGCCACCTATTGAGGTCATGGCCATCGTCTGATCAACACTTAAACCCTTATAAAGCCTGTAATAATAGTTGGAGAGGGTGGAGGAGGGAGGGACAGGTGGCTCATTCTGTGTCATGGGGATGGGGGGCTGGATGATCATAGGTAGTGATGGTGGGGGTTTTGGCAAGGCAGGCACTGAGGTGCCCCTTCTTCCCTGTGGGGGCTAGGGGCAGGTGATGCGCGCCAGGGAGCGCGTTGGCCCGCCAGGAATGGCATGTGCGCTTGGGAGCCCGGGGTTCAAGGCAGCTCGGCTGTAACTCTAAACCAGAATAGACGTTTACCCTTTGAGCGCTTAAAGGGGAGGGAGGACGGGTGGACAAATAAACACCAAGGTGGGCAGTGGTGTCTTGCATGGCCTCAGGCCCCAGTAGAACTCTCTCACACCTGTCCCCACTATGTGTATATGGGTGTGAGTGAGAAAGGTAAGAAAGGTAGAGGATGAGTATTTTTCTTTACCTTCTCTGCTCCCTGCTTTTTCTGTTTATCTCCCTCAGTTCTCTTTGTCAGACTCTTTCTTTGTCCTTTATGAACAACCTCTTCTCTCTTTCTCTCATTCTGTCAGTTGGTCCGTCTGCCTTTCAGTTCACCTCCAGCTGCTCTCAGTTCAACCTGACAGCCTTGTGGCAAAGCCAGATTTATGACTTGAGAAATGAGGCAAGACTGTGCCGGTACATGGCCTGCTGTGCCCCTATTGCCCCTTAACAGGCTGACCAGGCCTTCCCTTACAGCCCCTGCAGCTACGCTGTCCTGTGCCTTTAACAACATCCCTGCGGTCACAAGTGGCCAACAACTCAAGTAATTCAAGCAACAATCAATGCAAAGCCACTTTGAAGGTCTTTAGTGTTGTTAATGCTGTTTAAGCGCTGATGGGTGGTCTTAAATCAGGTAGCCAAATCAAATATCAGCTGAGAATATTTTTAATGGCATACATGAAATGGTGAAGCAATGACTTGATAGTTTTGAAATGTTATTTAGTCTTCTAGCATGGGCTAAATATGGATACATATGCAAAACAAAACTCCAAGCAAAATAACTGTCTGTTGGCCTAGAGCGACATACTCTGAATATTAGGTTGAATTCCCCTCTGAGGAATGAATGCCATTCTTTGCTAAACAATATGATATTGAGTCTCTGAGCAGCAAAACAGAAGGAATGTGTGCTTCTATCCATTGTAAATTCCTAAATTGACTGGAATGTTTTTACCCCATATTCCGTACATTCACCACATTTTTTTCCCATAATGCTGTGCATAGCGCTGGCCCTCGCGCCCATTACTCAACAGACCTATTAGTTCACTTATTAGGGACGGTGTCACGGATAATGTGGCGGTTATGTGCTCCTGTGGTAATTCGACATGCATCTGCCAAGGAAAATATTTCCTGCCTTGTGTGGCTCTCAGCAAGAGACGTGCCCTGTGGTCTGACCGAAGGCCTCATGCTGCAATAATGGAAAAACAGTCCCGAACTTGTAGTGCAATGGAAACTAATGTGCTGACAACTAGAAGAATGAAGCTAGAAGAATGTGGCACTGGAAATATGATTATCTTCCCTCTATATTTACTGCCATATGACTACCATATTAATTTATGTGGCGCTTTTGCAATTGTAATTGTTTTGTTTTATGATGTCTTTTGACTAATTTTTATTTGGCAGCATTCAGTCTTGCAAAATGCAGCTGTTTGGTTTCGTCACACTTGTTTTCCTGACATCTGTGAGAGGAGCACTTTTCTCATATTTTGATGGGTCCTGCTTTCTGTGGGGAACTTTTTTTCTTGTGTTAGTGTAGCGGCTAAAAGTCAACCAAGTTTCCCTCAGTAGTGGCATATTTTTCTGTCAGTTGATGTCTGTCACAATGAATCACGCTGCCACTAAGCTTCGCTTTTGCAATGTGTCAAACCATTGTGGGTTTTTGTCAAGCAGTACAAATATGTTTTCATCTCAAGCCATTCTCATTAAGAGTGTGATGTAAAGGTCAGCGAAAAGCAACAGTGAGTCCTCACCCGGGTACAAACTTTGGCAGTAAAGTGAGAGATTCACCAGTGACCTTGACCTGCTGACCTTTTGAAGAAGAAGCCTGTGTTTTACAAGCGTGTTCTGTTTAACCACACCTCACTATTCAGCTTAAGGAAGTTCACTTCAGCATTATGTTAAGCTAATTCTGGGCAATGTGGATAACATTAGATTTTCTTCATGTGAATATTCATTCAGACACCAGTTTATTAGATGCACCACTTGAGAAGGAGGATGAACATGAACCTCTTACCATTTAGTCTTGACACTGATCTCCAGGCTGGGATTTGATGCTCTCCAGAGGGTTTTCGAGGAAACCCCCCTGCTGCCTGTGGAATCTCGACACAGCTCCCTCCATCTCAGTCAATGTCTTTCTGTCTGTCATAGTGTAACCAATAGGACTTGGTGAGGAGAGACAGCCACGTAACAGAGCTGTCACTGTTACTTTATGTAGACACCTCAGATCAGCATGGTGAACGGTAGAAGGATCCAAACAGGCCAAACATCTGTTGATCTGTCTATGCTATTAACTGATTTTGAGCCTCGCACAAACTACCTTTGCATAAATCTCTGTAATCGCAAATACACTCGTGGCAGGTTGTGTTAATACAACATGGCTTTTGTTTAAACTAGGAATACTATAGCAGTGCATCTGTTTACCATGCTGATAAGTGCAGGATTCTAGTATGACGGAAAGCTGTGGTTTTTGCAAGCATGAATGACACCTGTCAGAGATTCTCAGTTGGAGATAATCAGAGGCAAACCAACAGAAATTCAGAAATTGAGTTAATAAGGGAACAGTAGGAGGGCTAGTAACACTTTATCTTATGGGTTTTCTATTCACTAATAATTTCTCAAAGGTTTCCTGGAAAGAATTATGTCATTTGGTACTAAATATAGGTGAAATAGAGACAGAGAAACTTATGTAAATGGAATGCTTCAATGTATATTTATATCCAAGGAATGTTAAGGAATGTCCTTTATATCTAAGGAATGTTATTAAGGGCAAATGGACTTGGTTAAAGATACTCAAAGAGGTTTCGTCTCATCTAAGCGGCTTCTTCAGTTGTGACTGACTTGAAGGAAACCCAAGCTATTTAACCTCAGGGGGGTCATTTCTAAAGTGGTTTGTTAGTGCTCCTGACTGTTGTGATGACAGTATGTATGTATATAAAATAAATAAATAATAGATTTATAATTTCTTATTCGAAGCTTAGTTTAACATATATATTGAAATGTTTGCCTGTAAACAAATTGCACATTTATGTATGTTCAGCTGACCTGCTGTGCACTGAACAAAAGACTAGAGTACCAATTGAACACTGTTTCCATTTTAGCTAGCATAACTTATAGTTAGTGCCAAATTAAATACTTATTTCCAGGAAACTTTCAAGAAAAAATTAGGAAATAAGAGACCTCTGAAATAAAAAAATACTTTTTTTGTGAATAGCTTTTTTACAATTACATTCCTCTATTTTCAAACTAATAGCACAAGGATAGTTTACTTTTATTAGTCACATGAAAATATTGGTTAATGATGAACAATGGTTTCGTATCTAGAAAAAAAATAGAAACTTTAAATAAAAAATGAAAATGTCCCAATGTCGTGGAGCTCAACGCTCTTAAGACCGTGGAGATGGCTGTGGATTTCAGGCCACCCACCCCCATTACCCTGTGTGACGCCATAGTTAACACTGGAGTCCGTTTTCTTCCTGGGCAGCTTCATCACCCAAAAACCTCAAGTGGGCGCTGAACATCACCTCCCTCACCAAGAAAGCCCAGCAGTTGATGTACTTCCTGTGGCAGCTGAAGAAGTTCAACCTGCCACAGACAATGGCAGTGCACTTCTACACCGCCATCATCAAGTCCATCCTCACTTCCTTCATCACCATCTGGTCCGCTGCTGCCACAGCCAAGGACAAAGGCAGACTGCAGAGTATCATTCACTCAGCCGAGAAGGTGACAAGCTCAGTCTTCAACCCCTCCTGCACCTGGACCCCTCCAGGACTCCAAGGCGAGCTGGAAAGATTGTGACCGAGCCCTCCCACCCTGGACACAAACTGTTTCAGAGACTCCCCTCTGGGAAGGGGCTGCGGTCCATCAGGACCAAAACCTCACGCCACAAGAGCATTTTCATCCCATCTGCAGCTGGCTTCATCAACCCCAGCTCCTTGCACTACATGTGAAAATGTTTGCACATACAAATCTGATGCACATGTAATTAACTGCCATATTACACATAGTCTTTATCATTCTTTTATTTTTGTGTATCTTGTCAATTTCATATTTTTATGTTTATATAGGTTTACCAATTCCTTATATGTATTTAAACCTACTTGGCCATAAAGCTAATTCTGATGAAAGAATTAGTATGTAATTGTACACAGGTCAATGTCTACAGCGTTGTCATATCTCCTTTTCCTCACTTATTGTACATTTACCACATTATTATATTCACAAAGTCATCATGCTTATAATATATTTTATTGTAACATAGTATAATGTAAAATTGAGTGATTTTAGAATAAAAACAGCTGTTCAAATGATCATCTAGTACATCAAAACTGCAAGAGATTCAGTCATTTATCTGAGATGAACAAAGTAAAATATATATTATGCTCAGCTTCATGCCACTTACCAATTTTGAAATCGTCACTTTGTTTAAGTTGAACCAAGAATGCTTAGTGACTGTTTTAATGCTGGACCATCAATGACTCTGTACTAATGTAGTGTACTTGACTCGTTGCTGGTATCAAGGCTTGGTAGAGTGCTTTTCAGAGCTCAGCAGGCTGCATCCAGGCTCTATCGGAGAGGAAATGACACCCAGCCAAGACATTCCTGGAGCCTAAATATGACCTTTGTTTTCCTGGACAGACACGGTGGGCATATGTGCTGTTGAGGGAAAAAGTATGGCTGGCAGATGTTGCTTCTGAGAGAAAGACAGTTTGTATGCAGTTAGACAGGGACAAATGTACACATGTCCAGGACCAAGTGTTAACTTATACTTACTGTATGACTTAAATTTAAGTAAAGGTTCAACAGACTGTAGTTTCAACTGTATAAACTATGTAGCTTAAACACAGACACACACGTAAAACAGGGTGATGAACTAAATCACTCCTTGTGATATGGTTGTCCATTGGATGAGGATGTACATAGGGATGTTTTTGTTCACACACAAACTGGACTCATGGGGTGATGCTGGTGCAGCAGGACCCAGTGCGAACCAGTCAATATATAGGAATGTCAGGAATGCACTGGACTGAGATGGAGACATTGAAACAAAGAGAGAGAGAGAGCAGACCAGGCCAGCGATGACCGCAGCCCCATTGGGGAAGGGCAGATTTATGACCAGTCAGGCCCAGAGGTTGACTTTGGAAGGCCTTCACTAACCCCCTCCACCTCTCCCTAACCTCTACCAACAGGCCTGACGAGAAGGAGAAAAAGCCAGAAGGAAAACTGGTGAAACAGTTTTTGTCTGGCCTTTTAGGATCATTACAGCTCCAGGATTCAAAACTTTAATATGTTTTGATTTAATTCTGGTTACTGTGTTTGAGGGAGTAATTGAAGTGATAGCACATTCTTCATCATAGAAATGAAAAGTTGTTTCTGGATGTATTTATAAATATTTAAGGCTTTACATGCAGGCTGACCCTGCTTCACCTTATTAATACAGCCATGGTGCCAACTTACACTTGCTCTCAGTCAGATGATTGAAGGGATTCAATGTGCCATTTTCCTGTAATTACCACGTGTGGCCACAGTTTAGCAAAAGTTACACAGGCTTGCAAGGTAGTTGCTAAAATAAATGTTGTTAAAACAGCAAGGTATCAAATGTCTATGTGAAAGGGTTCATTTGTAGTGATGAACTGGAATTATCACCTGAATCTGCAGCTCTTCTCTGCTTTATGGAGCTTTATAGCTAGTTTTAGCTCTTTGTTGTTGTTACTGCTCAATCTGTAACTTTACTTTGCTTAACTCTCCCTGCTCTCATAGCACTGTTTTTTTCGCAGAGGGCAGTTGTTTTCGTGGATAAAGGTCTAAAAACAGGTACAGAGCCTGCTTAGAACCAAACAGAAGACATGCACAGTGAGAGACAAGCTGGTAGACATAGTGGGGGAATTTTGGAGTTAAAGAGCCAGATATTTCCCTCAGGAGTTGGTAAAAACTAAAAACAGAGCTAAAAGGAGAGTGAATATTGGAATGGCATTCATCAGGTGACTCTAAATGACTCATAATGTTGCTTGTACCTGCAGGATGCGTAAATAAGTAACTGTTTGCTAAGAAGTTTGTCATATCAACTAATGATATGTCAGAATCGTGTTCACAACTTGTTTCGGTTGAAAGAAACCCAGTTATTTCAGGTTTAAGTTTAAAATAGAGAATTAAAGGTGTGTTTTGGGACAAATACACTTTTGACTCATTTCAAAGACATTTAAATTACAGGGAGTGTGAAAACTATAAATATTACAGAATACAAATGTTTATATATAATATGAGAGACTCGAAACATCACCAACATCTACCAGCAACAGAAATATTCCATAAAAACTCACAAACTATAATGTTTTCTAAGTTGCACAACCCAGCAGTATCTCTGAACTCTGTAACACTCCGATTTTCCTTCTGCTGCAGGTGGTCACTTTTCATGCCCTTAAGAAATTTTTCTAGAATCAGATTTCCGCCAGATTTCCATGACTGCAGGCAGTGTGATAAACAACATCAAACTGTGGACCAGTGGGTGATCGTATAATGTTCCTACTGACGTTTGGGCAGCATTGGCTGGCACAACTTCTCCGTCTGTGCTACTCCCATTAGATATCATGATCTCATCGCTGTGTGACTGAGTCCCCTCTCTGATCTCATGGGTGTGTTGGAGGGTATTTTTGATGGGGCCCTTCCCCAAGCACTCACTAGGAGTGGCAAGGCATCTGATACATTAAGCAGCCCATTAATGAAGCTGTTTAATGCTTGCAACATGGTTAATTTTGAATGGAGATGCCATTATTTTGATAAAGCAGTTTGTCCTTTGCTCTTCTGGTAGAATACCTTTGGCCCCGTGTCCACCAAAGCGTTTTTTTCTGACATCTTTTTTCAATTCATTCCAATGCTAAAAACGCCATGCGTTCAGGACAGATAAATAACATAAAATTAGCTCTTACAAACATAAACATTACCCTAAGGCCACTGTTAATAAAAACCTTTCTGTGATGTTACCTCTGTCAGTAATAACAATGCTCAAAAGCTTATGTCAGCACGACTTCACATGACAAAGAAATAATAATACATTTAACACTTCTTGATAGTTGAATAGTTTAAACTATGTATTACTGCACATAAACATTAAACAAATCAAACACACAATACCTTGTTCTCGTTGCAGCTAGGTGCTTAATTATCCTAAGAGCTTTATACTATTTCAGAGCAACATGTGTTTTTCCTCCTTATTTCCTGTAGATGCATAATTAACGTCCTGCTAAGAGGCGCCAAAATAAAGGACGTGGTTACCTTACACATTCCTTAGAGTTTGTTACAAGAAGAGCTTTGCAACTCTCATTTCTTTCATTGTCTTTCATGTTTGCACTTCACTTGACAGTTACCGTGGGTTTCAAGTTGATTCAGTTTGACAACAACTCTGACCCAGGAAAGGCTTACAAATCCATAAGAGTTTCGAAAGTGTCTGGCTACCAAAGTGAAAAGATGGTCTGTTTTTCTGAATTTATGAAATGTTCTGTGGAGACATGCTCACGCATCTGTGTCTGCCACTTTGAAAATCCCTATTGGATTGGATACACCGTGTACATCTTACTGTACACTTAGTGAAGTTTCCAGAAGATAAATTGGGAATTGGAAAAACTTGCAGCTGTAATGTGAGGAACTCGATACAGGCAACTTAATGTTCATTTGAAGTCAAGTACTATGAGGACTTTGACAAAGCTCTCTGTTCGTCTTTTCAAGAATTTGATTGCGAGGAAATGTGGAACACTTCCTTAATCCCTGGGGAATTAAAGAAATATGCATTTAGGGGCTCAAACAATCGGTCTGCGAATGCACCTCCTGATAAACTAAATGGTTGAAGAGTTACAGGCCTGAAAGGAAAATAAGGTTGAGAAAGAATGAATGTCGTAACTGGGGCTAAGTCTGTGTGTGTGTGTGTGTGTGTGTGTGTGTCAGTTTATGTCTTTATCTATGTGTGCGACTGTGTGTATCTGGAGTAGGCTGCATTTAACAGAGAGGTTTAGTCCACAAAAGCCTCACACAAAGGCAGTTCTGCAGCTGGGGTGTGTGTGTGTGTGTGTGTGTGTGTTTGTACTGATTCACAGATAATATGAATCTATTTGTTGCTAAAAGAACTTGGCTAATGGCAAATCCATTTTTGCACATCATATTAAATTAAAATTCTATTTGAATTTTCTTTATTTAACCAAGATAATCAGTATCAATACTCTTTTGCAAGCGAGACCATGATTGTTCCCCTAACCTTAACCACTTTATTATTGTCACTATGACAACATACGTCCCCTAACCTTAGCAAAGTTATAATTTTAACTCAAAACCAGGATGTTTCCCCTAACTTAACCAAGTTGTTTTGTGTCCCTAAACCTAACCAAACCTGAACAATAGTGTTGTCATCCTTTAGATTGGGGCGTCAGATCAGAAAACGCATTTATGTGTCACTGTAGAGGGAACGGACAAACAACGTATTCTGCCGTTTCATTTGAAGAACTTTGTTAATCCAGCTGATTCCACATCTTGGCACCATAAAACTGCAGGCTGCTCTTGGACACAGCATTTTTGCAGCAGGGATTTCCAGTCTTTGCTGCTAGTCTTGTGCGGGGGTTTCCCCTTTAGTACAAACTGACAACCTAAGCTGTTTATTTAAGGACAAAACACAAATGCTTTGGAAAAGCATTAAGTGGAAACTCATGTCTGAGTGAACTGTGAGGACTCCGGCTGTTCACATGAGCACCGGGAAGAAAGTGTTTTGCATTCCGTGCAAAATCTGATCACTTTTATTGGCTGACAAAATTTCTGATGGGGGTTCAGCCGAGCTTCGGGTTTCCTCTTTTCACCATTCGGGGTCACTTGATTGGCCGGTTCGTAGAGTGTTGTGAGGTCTGACCCAAGCGTCACTATGTAAGGGAAAATCTGACGGGTTTGTACCAGGTTGTGTGTCGTGACTGATCTGTGTGTTAATTCACATGGAGCTGTGGTGCCAAGGGAAAAATGACCGTGTTTAAGAGGTGGCGCAAAGTCTAGCAAACTCTTATATGACTCTGTGTGTTTATGTGTGTTTGGGTATCTGTGGCGGCCTGTGTGGGAGTGTGAGATAGAGTGCAAGAGTTGTGTGATTCACTCTGTACCTGAGCTTGTGTGTGTGTGTGTGTGTGTGTGTGTGTGTCTATGTCCTCCCTAGTACCTTATTGTAAATTTTCTGTTCTCTTTCATTTCTAATTAATCTCTTAATTATTTTATGAGATTAGTCTCTTGATGTTTTTTGTTTGTCAGTTGTCCAAAAAATAGTGGAAAATGCCCAGAACAGAAAATGTGACTTATGTGCTTGTTTTGTTGAACCAACAATCTCAACTCAAACATATTCATTTGATTATGATATAAAACAAAGAAAAGTAGAAAATTCTCACATTGAAAAGCTGGAACCAGCAAATGTATAACATTTTTATTATTATGATAATCTGTCAATGAACTAACTAACTGATTAATTGACTAATCGTTTGTCTGCAAAAATGTGTGTGATCTTTGAATAATAGCTGCCAGCTTTTATACAGTCCATCTTACAAGTGCATGGACTTGCATGGCACTATTAGGCTACTTAGCCCCACAAGCCACATTGTTTCTTGTCAAAACTACATTCGCAATGAAAACTCACAACATCATACTCCTGAGTTACACTCCATAAACCTTTATGCACAGTATATAATTGTGAATGTGTATTTGAGTGGTTTTTCAATCATTAAACTAGAGTTGTAGTTTGGGAGAAGAGGGTGAAAGATGGCACATGACCGTTCCCCTCCACTGTAATTGTATACACTCTGGATGGGGGAGAACAAGCCCAAGATTTACTGCAGGCGCAAAGGCATATTCCATAAACATTGACACACACACCAGCTGCGTTACCAGACGGGGACCCCTTTAGTTACTGGCCTGTGCCGTGTCTGGTCTGAGTCCTGCATGGCCCTAGCCTCCACCTGTTATGCCAATGTGACCTGTCCGTCAGCAGTGGCAGTTCAGAGACCAAGGTTATTATTGTTAAATGGGTGGTATTATGCTTTTTGGCATTTTCCCTCTATTGAGTTATATATCGTTTTGTGCATGTAAAAGGTTTGCAACGTGGAAAAGCCCAAAGTCCAGCCCAAAGGGAGTTCACATCTCCTACAGAAAGCACTGCTCTGAACTGAAACTACAAACAGCTCGTTTGTAGTTTAGCCCTACACTTCGACGGTCAGGCACGCCCTCAAACCAAGCTAGTCTGAGCGGAGGCCCATTGGCTAGACTCGCCTTTGTTTGGATTTCCATTGTAGAAATGTTGTACCTGTACCTGATTCTTGGTACTTTTATGTATCACCTCACCTCCGTCGAGGTTCCAAGGAGCTGAGGGATACTAAAATGTAACCTGAAAACACGACAAACTGCTGATTGGTCAGAGAGAATAGCCTATTCACTATTCACTGCATCATCATTGCATGCAGCAGACAGAGGCCAGCAACAGAAAGTTTAGTTTTCGTATGGATTTTCATCACTAAATCCACTTCTGAGAGGTTTTGAGGTGAGAAATCAGCTGTGTAGATTTCGAATATTGACAGTTTTACGAGAAGTGATGGAGGAACTTGAGTTGAGGAGCTCCTCAAGTAGCTGCGGGGGATGCCTGTGCAAACACGCGGGAGGAGCAGGCGAGGCCGGGCAGCCGCCCGCTCAGAGCCCTCTGCTACCGCCGTCACACAGACCGCTGCAACAACAATGGCAGAGGAAAGCACAGCTGGACGTTTTTCATACGTTTTTTTAAAAACTTTTTAACAGCAGACTGTATATTAAGAGCTGTATGGATAGCTGGTGTGTGTGATTTGTATTGAACATTACGTCGCGGACTCGCAGCAGTTGTGACATCGTTACGACGACAAGCTATGCACTATCGCTGGGTACAATCTGCAATGGAAAACGGAGCAGGGCCAAGTAGAGTCGAGCATCACTCTGTAGCTCAAGAGCGCGGAGCGTGCAACACAGGGTGAAAAGCACCTGCAGCAATGTGCAGTATGAGAAAAAAATGGTGTTTTTTGAAAATTAAACCCTGTAAACCTGTTATGGTACAACCCCTAATTAAGATTTTGAACCTGAAAATGAGCATAATACCAACTCTTTAACTAAGATGAACGAAGTAACGAATAACTAGATGTGAAAAAACATTGGTGTGGCTGCAGTGTAGCAGGTGGGGGCAGCTGTTACGAGGAGAGCCTCATGTAATATTAATGGGTAGGCTAACTTAGTCGGGGAGACCCAGGTAGGGATCGACTGCGTAGTTGGTGGGATTTGAACATGTTTTCTATTATCTTTTATACATACATATGTACAAAATAATATGAATGCAACAACTGGGGTTGCAGATGATTCACTGTCTTGGTGGTTTTCTTTTCCTTGTTTTGTTTTGTTCTTTCCTGATGGTCTGGCTTAGTGCTCATCCTTCGTGTGGGATAAACTTGCCCCTTGCCCATTGATTGTGAGCTTTTCTTGTGCTGGGTTAAGGTGTCTGCTGGTCATTATATTTACTGCATGTCATCTAGTGTGTGTTTTATGGGCTAATTGATATCTCAGCCAAGCTTTGTGCTTCACATTGTTTTAATACTGAGTTTATAATTTATAAAGGTTTTCCAATCATACTTTCCTTCAGGGTGCTGGCGACCTGTTTGTGGCTCCAAGGGGGTCATACACTATCTTCCAATTTCTTAGTTGTCCATCAATTGTATTTCACCTATTTAACCAATAATGATAGAGCTAGAGACTGATGTAATGAATTTCTTGGGTGCACTGCTCTTAGAGTTTTCTGTAGAAATTATACTGTTGATTGCATGTGCTACATTCATTTGTAGTATTTATTAACAATTGACAATGTGTTCTATCTATCTATCTATCTATCTATCTATCTATCTATCTATCTATCTATCTATCTATCTATCTATCTATCTATCT